>PVLA01008545.1:0-87169 GCA_004027455.1 Hydrochoerus hydrochaeris | reverse complement strand
TTGAAAGCTGGCAAAACTCCTTAAAAGAAACTAAGGATAGACTATCAAAACTTGAAGACAAGTTTGCAATGTGTGATCATGAAAGGAAAGATCTCTTAAAAATAACAAGGAAACAGGCAGTAACAATACAAAGGCTAGAAGATGACAAGAGAATCTACAATTTAAGAATAAGAAATGTGAACGAAGAAGCAGGAATACAAACAGGCAAACTACAAAGGCTATTCACGGAAATAATTAAGGAAAGCTTCCCAAGCATGGGAAAAGAAAATGACATTCAGTTATATGAGGCATACCAAACTCCAGCCACGTACAACCAAAACAGATCTACACCCAGACATATAATAATCAAGATGCCAGAAATTCAATATAAAAACAGAATATTAAAAGCTCAGAGAAAAGAAACAGATTACCTATAAAGGTAAGCCCATCAGAATCACGGCTGACTTCTTGACACAGAACATCAGATCAAGAAGAGCTTGGAGTGAAATATTCCAAGCCCTGAAAGAAACTAACCTCCAGCCCAGATTGATGTACCCTGCAAAACTGTCAATAGAAATTAATGGAGAAACAAGATGCTTCCATGACAAAGAGGAACTGGGGGAGTTTGTGACCACCAATCCAAACCTACAGAGAATACTGAAGGACATTCTAGAGAGAGAGAGAGAAAAAAATACCAGGATGTTAGGAACAGTGGCAGAAAGGCCTCAATGAGTGGGGCAGACAGTAGAACGAAGGCGAAAACTAGATAAACAGGCAGAAAAATAGCATAGCAGAAATGAGGCAGAGAAGGATAACTAGAATCTCTAACATAGATGGCCTTGATACACTATACTGTTAATAGTGCACCAGGATTTAAAACCCACATTACTCACACTACTCTGCTTAGATGTATTATATTCTGTTCCAGCCATTCTACCTGTACTAGATTTGAGGGCACAGACAGTAATCCCAAAAATAACAGGATATAGTACAGTAATCATCCTTAATTTCCTATTAAGTTAATCTAAAGCTCTGTAAAACCTACACTGTTTTACCATGACTGATCATAATCGAATCTGGTTTGTTAGATTGCTGTTTTGTGTTGATAGATTTTATTCAAAGCTGTTATGATTGATAGTATCAAGTCTGAGAGTATAGGCATCTGCCCTTAAGATGACAAGATTCACTAGAGTATCCACTCTGGTTTGATTATTACCTGCCTTTGAACTTTTATACTGTCTACAATGTTTTATTTTTACTAATATTGTTATGTACAGGCTATATTCAATTATATTGCTATATTCATTTATGCCTGATGATATAGACAATTCTATTGAAGATAATAAGAAACAACACAGTAATCACTGTAGATCACCTTGTACTGTGGTTTTATATGAGTTTTTGGTTTAATGTTTCTACAGGAATTTGTTTTGTTTTGTCTTGCTAAATTTTGTTTTTCCCTCTAATACAAAAAGGATAGAAATACATGTAGAGATTCATGCATGGATAGCTGTTTACACTCTCACTGTTTGAATACTTACTTTGTATGCTTTAATTTTGTAACTTGAACAACTAGTTCTAAGAGGACAATATGTAATTTATCAACTAGTGATTTCTTATTGTTTATCTTTTTTTGAAATTCTGTATTATCTCTACCCTTTACATGCTTTTGTTTCTCTTTAAATAAAAAAATTTTTTTAAGTAAAAGGAGGAACAGAAAGTGCTCTAAAGGATATAACTGCATTTATGTGCAAGTGTGTAGGATTGATAACAATGTTGCTAAATTGTTACTGGATAATTGAACTTCTTTGCAGCCTCACTGTTTGAATGTCCACTCTATATGCTTTAACGTTTAACTTGAACAACTATGTCTAAGAAGACAATATGTAATTTATCAACTAGTAATTCCTTACTGTTTTTTTTATGAAATTCTGCATTGTTTATACCTCTTTTTCTGTTTTGCTTTTTTCCTCTTTAAATAAATTTTTTTTAAAAATTAATTTTTGAAGTGCTTATTTTCTTATCTCTACCAAGAAAAATCAGCCTAATTTCTCTTGGTCACGTTTCATTTTTGACCACAGATGGTATTACCCAGTTTGAATTTCTCTTTTTATTTTTTTATTTCTTTTTAAATTTTTTTCATTAGAATTAACTCTGAATTATTTTGGCTATTGCTAAAAAAAAATCAAATCTTTGCTCAAAGAATAAATGTGAAGATTCAACAGAATATGCTCTAGTTAAGTCTCTGAAGAAAATTCCAGCAAAGGAATTCTATGTTTTGAGCAAGTGTATCATTTTTGAAACAAAAATATAATTCTTCTAGATGAGTACTTTGAAAGATATAGCACTCAGTAGTAAACATGGAAAAGATCTTCATTATTCAGGGTTCACATTTACAGTTTTTATTGTTCAGGAGAAATTTCAATAATCAATAACTTATATTCTGAATTTGACTTAAAAACTCTGACAGTGGCATGTGGGGACTGAATTCACCTTGAAAGAAGTAACGTTCATGAAAGATCAAGTTACAAGTTTTTGTGGAGTCACTTATACCTTTTAGTTGTAACTTGCTCTATTTGATAAGGAAAATATATGCCATGAAATTTTTTTGACATGATCTTTTTAAAATCTATCACTGAAGGCAAACTCAAGAAAGCCTTATGAGTTCCCTAATGTGAAACCAGAGACCAGAGCGTAAGCATGTATGAGGAGTAACAATTTTTGGACACAAATTCAAACTCAAAAATATATGACTTTATATAAAACTCAACTTGATTTCCATTTCAAATATTTATTTCAAACAGTTAATCCCTATGACCTCCCCAACCACAACTCTTGCCCAATCCCTACTAACTCATTTAATTCCAATAGACATTGTAGGGTCAAGCCACGGTGAAGGACAATTTCCAGACTATCATCACTTACCACTGTAAAATTCCATGGAGTCATGAGATCCTATCAGAACTTTACAGAGTCATGGCCCATGTAATCTTTTTACTTTAAGACAGAAAAAAGAGAAGGAAAAAAAACCTAAAGTAAGCAGAAGAAAGCATATGCAGTCTAAAATAGTCCATTGTTTAACTTAGAATTTTTAATGAGGATGAGGCAAAAACAATATGCAGTAGAAATTGTGCTTCAATTTTTGAGTGTTGATCTTCTTTCAGGTTATTGATAAGCAGGACAATATTCTTTGATGATCCTGAGCAGTGGGAATGACCTGAAGCTCCTAGGCAGCTACATGAGCATAGCATAAACAACCAATACTTTACAGTATTAATGCATTTGACCTTTAATGTTTTCAACTTATGATGACTGTATTGAAGTATGACCCTATCAAAAGTCAAAGAGCTTTTTTAATAAATACCACAGAAATACATAAGATTAGAAAAACAACAGAGAAAAACAAATTAAAACTGTGTTCTCTAAGAATATCAATAGCATTGATAAACTTCTAACCAGATAGATTAGGAAAGACAGAAGAAGATGCAAATTACCTATGTAAAGAGAAAGATTACTACTACAGATTTGACAAGCATTAAAAAATTATGAAGAAATATGACTTTTTATCCCTATAAATTCAACATCTTAGATAAAGTAGACAGGTTTCTTTAAAGCCCAAATTATCAAAACACACTCAAGAATAAATATGTAATTCAAATAACCTATTAAAGAAATAATTTACAGTTAAAAGCCTTCTTGAGAAAGAAAAATTCAGGACAAGAGAGCTTTGTTGGTTAATAAGGAATAAACAACACTGAATCTATGCAAAATAAAGAAAAAAGGATACATCTCAAATCATTCTGTGAGGCTAATGTTATTCTGCTATCAAGTGAAGACATTATAAGAATGAAAACAATTAACCGTTATCCATTATATGCATAGAGGTAAAAATGTTTTTAAAATACAGCAAATCAAAGGGAACAATATATGAAAATAATGTTATACCTCTGTGGTTTATCTTAGGAATGCAAGGCTGGTTGATCATAAAAAATTCACTATTTTAAAAATGTAAAAAGGGTAAAATATTGTCATTTGTGTTACTGTAAATGGAACTGGATGAGATTATGATAAGTGAAATAAACCAGCACAGAAAGATAAGTACCACATGAGCACACTCATCTGCAGAACCCAAGGCAACTATTCTGATAGAAGTTAAGAGATGAATGGTGTTTACTAGAGACTTGGAAGAGCAAGAGTAAGTGAAAAATATGGAAAGGCTGGTTACAGTTCCATGGAGGAAATAAATTGTGCAGTAGGATGACTATCGATAATGCTAATTTGCCATTTATAGATACCTAGCAGAAAATATTTCAATGTTTTCACCACAGAGTTATAAAAAATATTGGTAAGGATAGTATGTTTATCCTGATTGAACATTACATGGCATAATGTATGTATATATGGTGCCCTATAAATATTATGTGGTGCCCTATAAATATGTATGATTTTATATGTCAATTTAAAATAAAGGGAGAATTTTTTTTAATTAAAGAACATCCCATTATAGCAAGAGGTGATGGGTAGCATAAGAAATGTAGCAATGCAATCAGGTATATATTTTTAAGCTGCCATGCTTTTTGACCCTAATCATGAAACGGGACATTTGAGATTCATTTAATAACAAATGTTCAGTATTTAAATTCTGTGTTCCTCTTGGGCTCTTATTTGACTATAGGCAATATTCTTTTTAGTTTTAATCTATTTAAAGTTTTGATAGTTAATTTTTACTGGCTTTGGTTGTTCTTTTTAAAATGTTTATAATACCATTTAGTACTTCACATAATTACATTTTTCATTTATTACTTATATCATCATATTGCGGGAGAAAAAGAACTACCAATATTAGATGCCATAAAAGCACTGATTACTTCAAAATCATGAAGTCTATCCATCAAGGCTAAACTCACCTATCAATCAGAAGGTCAAGAAGAAATTCAGTGGGAAGACATGCTCTTAAGGATTCTGTGGTATGATACAGTTTAAATATTGGCATAATTAAGTTTTATGAATATACACTTTGGGTGAAAAAATATAATCTGAAAAGAGAAACATCATGAAGTCATATTAATAAATGTAGAAGGATATCATTAAATAAATCTAACATTCATTCCTGCTAAATTTCTCCTCTGCCTGATAAATTAAATCTATAGTTAATATCATATCTAATCATGAGACAGTAAGTATTTCTTAAAATCTTGATGAGCAAGAATGCTCTCACCACTATTATTCAACATTGTGTGAGAGATTCTAGATAGTGCAATAAGAAAAGGAAATAAAAGATATTCAGATTGGAAAAGAAGAGTAAATCTCTTTCACTCACAAATTACATTGGTTCTCTATGTAGAAATCTTAAAAATCAGCTTATAAGGTTACAAGATTCAAGGTCAATGTATAAAAATTATTATCAAAGGACAACAGAAAGTGAAATTTTAAAAACACCATTTGAAAAAGTACTAAGATATGAAATAATATGGAATAAATTTATAAAAATATGAGGTTTTGGATGATAAAAACTATAAAACACTATTGAGTGCTATTAAAGAAAGCCTCTTATAACTTGCACACTAACTATTTTGAAGATAATGTGCAATGCAATAACTATTGCTGTTCTCATTTATGAAATTATTTCATTTTTTCATAAGATAAAAAAATTGTGAAAAGCCTTTTAAGAGGGAGAAATCACCTCATTCTTAAATCAGAAGACAGTGGTAAGATATATGTTCCTACAGTTGGGAGGCTGAGGCATGAAGATTGCTATGAGTTCAAGGCCAGCCTAAAATATATAGTGAGACCCTGTCTCAAAAAACAAAACAATGCCTTGCAAGCACAAGGTCATGAGTTCAATCCCTGGTTCAAAAAAAACAAAAACAAAAACAAAACAAAACAAAACAGATATACACTCTAAAATTGATCTATAGATTTCAGGGTAATCCCAATTTTAAAAAATAACTCAGCAAAAAAAAAAAAGCCTCAGCAAATATTTTAAATATTTTATTTCATTTTAGTTTTACAGGTTAATGGGTTTTATTCTGGTAGCTTTGTACACACATTGAACATATTTGGATCATTTTCATCCCCTTTGTTACCCTCCCCCTAGTTTCACATGTGAGAAGTGGCCAGTACTATATTTTGTTCATATCCAACACTCCATTACCCACCTTTTCACCCTTCTCCTTTCTTCCCTCTACCTTGTCTAATAGTTTCCCTTCTACTTTCTGGCCATCTTTTTTTTGATTCCACATATTAAAGAGAACATGTGATATGAGTCTTTCTGAATCTGACTTATTTCACTTAACAGGACAAGCCAACTTTAAAACTCATATGGAAACACAAAAAAGCATAAAATAACCTCCTGCTTCCAAAAGAAGAAGAAGAAACAAAAGCGAAACAGTTTTTAAAAATAAAAGGAAAGATTGAGGGCTTTCAGCACCTGGTTTCATGACTTAAACAAAGTAAAGTAATGAAGGCAGAGGAGTAACTGAGGAATTAGTTATAAAGGTCAACAAACAGATCAGTACAGCAAAATAGACTCACCTAGACAACTAATTTTTGATAAAGGTAATTAAATGGAAAAAGGATAGGCTTTTCAACAAATGGTAATGGAATGTTTGGATATCCATAGGCAAGTAAAGGAATTTCAACCTACACGTTCCAATATATTCAAAAATTAACTTTAAAAAGATCACAAACCTAAAATGAAAGCCTAAAATTATTAAATTTGTTGATGAAAGCATAAGAGAAAATCTCTGTAACCTTGGTTAGTCAAAGATTTCTTAGGTACAATAATAAAAATATTGTTCTAAAACAAAGGATTAATATATAAGATTTCATTAGAATTAAGAACTTCTGCTCTTCCAAAGACAATTGGAAGAGATTGAAAAAATAGCCAAGTCACAGTTTAGGGAAAAATACTTACTCATTACAAAGATGATAAAGGACCCAGTAGCCGAGCATCAGATAACAGTTGTTTTACTAAACTAAACCATCAATATTCAGGTGTTGGCACTTTGTGATACATAAGTGGGCTTGGGGTTACATTTTGGGCACTCAATCTCTAAAAGGTTCATCATCACTAGCACTAGCGTGGGGAGTATTGTTTCAAAATGAAAGCAGATATTTACATCAGGAGAATGAATTGTTGGGCTGGGGACGTAGCTTTGTGGTGTAATTCATGAAAGGGGGAAAAGCGTTTTCTCAGCCTGTCTCCTATTCCCCTAGCTGGGTGCCCACAGCTCCTTCCTTTACATCAGCCCACTGTGGGATGCTCAGTTCCACACTGTAAATCTGGCGGTGCTAATGGCACTCGTCCTGACTTGGACTAGCAGAGCACACTGCTGCCCTCAGAGCTTCCACCCTAGTTTGACATCCAATCTGCCCAAACATCTCTGAACCCCTGTGACAGTCAGCTGCTACACAGCTGTGGACCCAAGCAGTAATAAGGACTCTTGCTAATGCATTTCCACAACCTCCTGGGTGAAAGCTTAACTCATTTTTTTTTTTCAAGGATATGTAAACCCAGACTAAAGTGCTCATTAAAAACATTTCAGAGCTGTTAATCACAGTGACTTTTAAAAAACAGTGAAGCTGCAATGTCAGTTGAAGAAAACCCTTTCTCTGGCTATTATTTATTCTTCCACTGTCTAAGCCCTCTTGAGAATGAACCTATATCCAAAAGGATTAGGAGATTTTTCCTGAAACTCTATTAGCCTAGTATTGGCAAGAGTGGGATATACTTTTAGCTAGTTTATTCTCTTTTAAATTGTCCACTAGGAATGTATTCAGGCTTTAGGTCAGCAAGTGCATTGTTATCATTTTGGACAGCAAATCAGGTTTATAATGTAGCTGATTTCCATCTGAATCCTGAAGTCCTCAGGGATCCTTTGACTCCACATTCTTCCTGTAATCCCTTATCCAACATCAACTTTTGGCAAGACTGTAGCAAATTCAAGATTTGCTGCAGAAATCTTGTTCTTCCAGACCATAGTAATCATGTTTGGCAGCAATTGTCCCTCTTACACCCTTGTTCTCAGAACTCCTATTGGACGGGGGAAAAACAATGTTTCTGACCTACCCGGGGAGGAAGGTAGACTTTCAAGCCAAAATCAGCCCTTCAAATGCCAGGTCAGTGTCTCATCACATTTCTTCCTCAAGAATTAGAATAGACAGGGGCTACATTTAGCTGCACTCACGGAAAACACACTGACCTAGGCTGCTGGCCATTTGGGGCCACATGTAAACAGAGAAATAAGTACAAGAGATTTTACATGCAGAAAGGAGACAGTAATGCAGCATGTGAGAGAAATCAGCTGCTGGGCCCAGAGGCCGCCACAGCCCAACTCCCATGATCTGTCTGTCCTCATGCCTGCATCATATTACCAATGATTTGTTAACTTACATGGGTTTCTATTGCATCCAACAAGTTCTGATTAAAATTTGTAAGGCTTTTGATTGATGTTTTTAATCTATACTCTGTCTGGAAGCAAAGGATTCATAGATTGCCATCATCTATATGTAGTAAGATTAGGCCTAAACCATGTTTAGTCAAACACACTGAGATCTGACTGGAGGGACCAACCTACAATGTATCTATTTGTGCAAGAAATCTTATTGTTTCTTGGGAGGAAAATCGTCTGTGGAGAGAAAAAAGTAATGCACAAAAGTTTGATCCAAAAACAATGCCCAGTAAAGAGCAGATGCTGAGCAGTTTTGTTCAGCAAGGCATCTGCTGCAAAGCCCAACCTGAATCTTCTGAAGAGTGAATTGGAAATGAAGGGCTTTATTTCAAAAAGAAAAGGCGAGGCAGGCTTTCTGAGTTTAAGTACATGAACAGCACTATTTGATATCATAGTAATTGAGTAACTTCTATGTGGGACAGGGATTCCACTGAGTTCTTCAGCATAAAACCCAATGAAGCTGAGGAGAGTCCAGTCCTAGTGGTGGCAGCAGTTAGAGCCTAGACAGGTATCTGTGGCCAGAGCCTAGGGAAAGGTGGTCTTATGCTCACCTAAGCAGATATCCCCAGGGGTGGCAGACAGGAACCACTGGGGGCACAGGGAACACAGCATGGCACATAGCCAGTACAAATATGTAAAATACCCCAGAAACCCTCAACTTTGTAAAGGAAGGCAACATGTTTTGAAAATCCTGTATTAGCTGGTGGGTGCTAAAGGCAGGAAGATGCTGCTGTCGCTGCTGTTATTATATTCCCCCTTCTTCTCTTCCCCTTATTTTACACTTTATACTGTGTGGCCATAAAGCAAGGTCATATATGAGAAGCAACGTTTCCTTTTCATTATGATTCCATCTTCTAGGAATATTCCCTGTGCTCCTGTGGTTCTTAGATTTAATGAACAAGGTCACCCTAACTCTGGGTCATATTACAAATGTTCATACCTCCTACAGTCATCACATTTTCCTGTTGAGTACTGAAGTTTCCTGACTTATTTTGTTCTTCAAAAGGAAATTTATTTCCAAAACAAACAATGGTGATGATACAGCTAGGCAAAGCCTATGTGAAGTCAGAATCTTCAGATATTCCTCAAAGGAGATGTGTGTCTGTCATAGGATAGCACCATAACAGAGAAAAACTTTGATTAAAATGAAAACCTAACTAAACTAAATAATAAATCCAAGAGCTTGTGTAGCAACTTAAATAGCTATCTTAGCACCAATCATGGCTCAGCAAAGCCCTGAAGCCCCTGGTTTCAGCAGGCTAGGTCTTCCTTGCTAAGCTAAGCACATGTGGCAGGCAATGTGAAATCTGAATAATGCTTTGAAGGAATATAGCTCATTTGGGGAAGATGAAAGGATATTGCAGGCAGAATTATCTCTTTAATTCACATACATCCTCTATGGAAGTAGTAGATAGGAGTAGGTATTTATTCTGGCATTTTGAATTCATTAGTATTGAGTGATTTGCATATTTATGGAAGCAGAAGGACCCCTGAAAAAAGAACACAGTTAAAGAAGAAATACTTCTTTTTATTTTCTTTTTATTTTGAAAAGAAAAAAACCAAAATGGGGTCAATCAAAACAAAAGGATGGACACAGTACATGATTTAAAACCACAATACAAGGTGATCTACTATGGTTACCATGATGTCTCTTGTTATCTTCAATAGAATTGCCCATATCATCAGGTACAATAAAACCAAACATAACAGTATGGACCAAAATCAATAAAAACAAAACATTGGAGACATTATAGGACTTCAAAAGAGGGTAATAGTCAAACCATAATAGGTATCATAGTGAATCTTATTGTTTTCAGAGTAGTTACCTATACTCTCAGACTTGATACTATCAAACATAACAGATTCGAATAAAATTAGTCAAGATCCTGCTATCTTTGGATAGGTGTCTGTGCCCTCAAATCTAGTACAAGTAGACAAACTGGAACAAAAGATAACCAAACTAAACAGAGTGATGAAAGCAATATGGGTTTCAAATCATGATACAAGATTAATAATGTCCTCTGCATTCCTTATTTACACAATTCCTCCCCTTTCACTTTCCCAGGGTACATTGTACATTTTGTATCCCACTAACTCCTTTAGTTTTTAGATTAGGGAGGCAACCAGCTATTAAGTGGTTCTGAACCTTTTTACCCCTGAGCTTAGTCTCAAGTTGTATCCATTTACCTATAAGAGCCTCAAGGTTTTCCTTCCTTATAGCTGAGTAGTTCTCCACTGTATAAAAGTTTTATGTCTTTCCAACCAATCTGTAGGTGATGGGTGAGCTACCCCCATTTTTTTCTGGTTCTCTGTCACATAGAGCATTATTTTCTCATCTTTGACTTTCAGTCCATAAACCCTCTTTCATGTTAAATATGTTTCTTGTATAGAGCATCTTGATGGCCTCTGTCTCCTGATCTACTCTGCCCGTGTTTATTTTTATTAGTGTATTGAGGCCATCCATGTTAGCGATTATGGCCAACTTTCTCTGCCTCATCTCTGCCATGCTGTTTTTCTGCCGTTGGTTGTCTACTTTTCCCCTTCGTTCCACTATCTGCCCTGTTCAGTGAGCCCCCTCTGTTGCTGATCTTGAAACCATGGTCTTTTTTTCTCTCTCTCTAGAATGTCCTTCAGTATTTTTTATAGGACTGGATTGGTGGTCATGAACTCCCCCAGTTCCTCTTTATCATGGAAGCATCTTGTTTCTCTGTTAATTTTGAGAGATAGTTTTGCAGGGTACATCAGTCTGGGTTGGAGGTTATTTTCTGTCAGGGCTTGGAATACTTTGCTCCAAACTATTCTTGATTTGATGGTTTGTGTCAAGAAGTCTGTCATGATTTTGATGGGTTTTCCTTTATAGGCGATCTGTTTCTTTTCTCTGACAGCTTTTAATATTCTGTTCTTGTGTTGAATTTCTGGGATCTCGATTATTGTATGTCTGGGTGTAGATCTATTTTGGTTATAGCTGGCTGGAGTTCTGTATGCCTCATTTATCTGAATATCATTTCCTTTTCCTATGCTTGGGAAGTTTTCTTTATTATTTCCATAAACAACCTTTGTATTTCATTTGTGTTTACCCCTGCTTCTTCACTCACATTTTTTATTCTTAAGTTATAGATCCTCTTGTCATCTTCTGGTCTTTGTATTGTTACTTCCTGGTTCCTTGTTATTTTTAAGAGATCTTTCCTTTTGTGGTCACATGTTGCAACCTTTCTTCAAGGTTTAATAGTCTATCTTTAGTTTTTTTCAAGCAGATTTGCCATATTTCAATGGACTTTTTAATTTCCTGCTAATTTCTTTGAATATGCTTCATGTATTCTAGTTTTTTATATGCTTTATCGAAGATTTCTTTCCTTTTTCTATGCTCTTCCATTCTTCTATCTGTGTGTTCTTGAGAAGTACCTAGCATTTCTTTTATTATTTTTCTTATATCTTCCTTTACATATATTATTATTTCTGTTTTGAGATCTTTTGTAATGTCACAAAGATAATTCTTTATGTCAGATGCTGTTTTTCTAAAACTGCAGGTGTGCAATCCCCTGTCTCTTCTGTGTTTACCTCTCCTGGGACAGTTCTGTTTGGGTTGGAGGCTGGAAACTTCCTTTTGTTTCTTCCTCTTATCATGTTTCTGGTTTCTTCTAGACAAGTGGATAGTGGGAGTCCCTGGCACTTCCTGTATTGGCTACAGTTACTCTGAAGTGTGCTGGTTAGGGATTGCTGCCCTCTCCCATCTGCTGATGGCCACTGAAGTACAAGCAGGGGTGGAGCAGGCTGACCCCTCCCTTCTGAGCTAGTCAACCACTGGGAGTCTTTACTACGTTAGTGTGTGCCACGTGAAAGGGGCTGTTAGGGTTAGAATAGCTTAAGTGAGACCTTGTCCTTAGCTATTGGATGTGCACAGGGGTGGGATTCAGTCCAAGCAATTCTCACCAATCTGCTCTGTGCTAGGAGTGGCTGACTGAAGCTGCTGCTGTTCTGGTTCTCAGCTTATCTTGCCCAACTCCAAAATGTCACCTGGCCAATCGTCCACTCCCATGGGAGGACTGAGTTCCTTCACTCACCATGATCCGAGCCAGTGCAGATCTCCGAGCCAGTGCTGTTCTCTGCTCTGCCACTCCCCTCCAGGACCACATCCTCCTGCCAAGGCCCTTCCAATCCCCAACTTCACAATGACCATGTGTCTTCAGATTCCAGAGGTGTTTTGTATACAATGGGATCAGCTCTGGTGAGAGTGTGTCTGGCTACAGTTTTCCATCCATGTTTTTCTTTTCTTTTTTTTCCCCCTTTTAGTTTCTTCCTGGGTCAAAAGTATCCATCTCCTTCCATCTGGTCTTCTCCAGGATATTTTATTCCAGCATCTGAGCTGTTTCTCTCAGAGAGACTCTTTACTTTGCTGCTTATTGATTCTCCATCTTTCTGGATCCCCCCAAAGAAGAAATACTTAAGCACAAGTTTGATCATCATCCAACTGATATGGTAGCCACCAGTGACACTGTTACCCCATGGCTACGGCACTGTGAGGGGAAAAGCCTGGAGATCAGACAAGCAAACAGTGCAGTTTGAATGGGATATATATGATGCAATAGAATGGAAAGAGGTAAGAGAAATATAGGAGAGTGAAACTAAGCATGAGGAAGGGGATGTGGGGTCAGAAATGTAAAGATCTTTGAGGACTTGTCTGAGCAGAGTTGGGACTTAATTTGGTGAGCCACTGGAAGTTGTTAAAGGTTTTAGCATAAGCTGATGTGTCAGAACTGCTCTTAGAAAAACTAACCTGAAAACAGTCATACAAATTTTGAACAGGGAACAGGCCCAAATGCCAGAAAAGGCCCAGCCAAGAACCACACTTTGGCTCCTGAACTGCTGATAAACCTCCATTTCTAAGCACCTCCAAAGATACCTTTAGAATTAGATGCTCATAGAAGTAGAAGGGAAACATGTAAGAATCAGTTATGTGGGCTTTGGGAGCTCAAATCAATGTCTCAGATTGAACTGTGACTGACGTTCTGATCCTCCAATCTCCAGACAATGGGCTACTCTTCGGGCTGCCAATTTCAGGGAGTCTGCAACCTAACTGACCCTCTGGTTCTGTCCTACCCTTAAATTTTTTGGCAATCTTCTACTTACCCGTAGTTAACTGAATTTCCCAATATGGATACCATAGCCCAAATAACACTACTTAATTCAGCAAATATTTATGAAGCATACCATGTGCAAACCATGGTGCTACAGGCAATGGCTTAACTTACTGGAAACAAGCACCAAATGCCTTACCTTTTCTGACTTGTGGATTCAATATAAACCACAGACCTCTGGATAAAAGCCATTTGCTGTTTTTAACACTAAAAAGATTCTCTATTGAGCAAACCTAAACAGTCTGTATTACACAGAGCTGCCTTTGTGATTTTCTTTGCTTCACTGCACAGGAAAGTGTCCTCTCCACTGAGGGACATTTAATAGCATTTTTAGTTTCTACCTGTTTATGTTGGTAGCATACTCCCTACCCTAGTTAGGACAAAATAGTCTACAAACCTTGCTAAATGTCCCCTGGGGTTAGGGTCAAGTTGGCTATGGTTCTTAGCCATAGCCAACAACCATAGCCAACTAAGAACCAGTTTAGAGGAAGCACACAACTTTATAGATCTATGTTATGTGGGCTCCCAGCCATCTAGGAAAGGTGTAGAACTCAGCACCTTACAGAAAATGATGCCTCCCACACAGGAGATGACACTCCCCAGGCCCTGGGGAATGAAGATCTGAGCAAAGAACAAGATCACCAGAGGAGGGGCACCAATTTACTACCTAGGCCAAACCAGGAATGGAAGTACTTGAGGAAGGTACCTTAGGGTAGTCAGCAGTCTATCTTCCTCTCTTCCTGATTTAATGATACCCAAGGATGCAATCACCTTGGTGTCACTGTGAGTGGAGGCAGCCTTTTTTTGGTATGGAGTCACTGACTTTTGTCACCCATTTACAAAAGCAAGGAAGAATGAAAGAGGAAAGTGTCAGCCTCAGGATGCTTTTCCTGCACTAGAGATCTTACTCCATTTCCAGGAATGCCAAGTGTTCCCAGTTGTTTGGCTCCAAGGCATAGGTGAAGTGATAGGAATGAAGAAAGGGAATTTGAAAGAGAATAAATGTTAATGAAGCTTCAGTTCTTCAGCACATTATAAATGCATCACAGCCTATGAACTGTCCTCATCTTTACAGACCAGAGAAATACATTTCTAGTGCTTCCTAAAATGACTCTAAATTCATAAGTACTTACTTAAACTAATCACGCTCACCAGAGACAGATGCATGAGCTGGGTCAACATATTTATTCATATTCATAGAAAGTAAGAAATATGCCTTTAGGGCCTAGAATATTTGTATCTGCACTCCAGACTGCTTCTTCCTTTAATATCAAAATTTCTGACGGTCCTTAAATACATAAATTTTTTCAACAAGTTTTTATCAAATGACTCCTATGTAGCAGGTTCTGTGCTCTTGTGGAGGCTCCATTCTAGTTTAATTAATAATTATACACTTTCTTTCTGGCTAGTAAACCAAAGGGAAAAGTACAAAGTGTTTTAAGGATGGATAACTATTTTAAACCCATAGCAGAAGAGAGACCTGGCATTTTTCTTTCAATGTTGACATTTAAACTGTAATAAATTCCAGCTTCAATACTTTCTTGTTTATGTTTAAAAGAAAACTGTCATATCTCCCTGAGTACCAGCTTCTTCATTTGTACAATGAGGTATAAACATCTTTTTTGTCCTCTATAGCTCAAAATTATAAGCAAAATCCATGTGAAAGTCCTTTGTACTAGTGAAGAAGCCGGCAATGTCATGGTGGTGTCAGAGTAGCCGCTTGTGTTATATTTAATTCCATTCTACTCTACTGTCGTTGTTCAGCCCCATTTGAATAGAAGGAAACAGGACCAGTGTGAATGCTGCAGTCATCAAGGATCTCAGGGAGTCTGCTGATGTAAGAACTAGGACTAATTTGTCAGAATACTCAAAAGGATCACTTGCAAAAGAAGGGAACATTGAAGGCCTAAGTATTTAGGTGTAAGGCATCTGTTTACAGAGGTAAAGTTGGAAGATCTGGGAACCATTTCCATGGGTTCAATTACAGCTCTCCTCCTGCTCCCTGGTTCCTCCAGAATAGTTAGTTATTGCTGATAGACTTTTAAATATGTTCAGGGTTCTATGACAAATTCATTTGTTCTTTAGTAAAAATAGGAGGACAAAAGGGGAAATCCAAGCAGATTGCTTATCCATTAAAACAGAAAAAAAAAAAAACCCACAATGGTTTAAACACTTTCCTTTCAAATCTATTGTCAGCTTTTTTCAAAAGACTATTATTAAACTTCAGAAAGTCTTGCAATATTATCCTATATTAAATTTCAAAGATTCATTAAGTGCCATTTTGCTGTAGTAAAAGACAAGATAGGACTAATTCATGAAGGAAAAGATATGATTTTTGAAGGTCAGTTTTTCTTTAAAAAAAAACAGCTAAAAAAGCCTTTCATAGGAAATAGTGGCTGCGATTTTAGCAAGTTTGCTCTTTTCTCCTGAATATTTAGGGCAAAGGGAGACATCCTCATGTTCTGTAAGACACAGTTAAGTCATGATGATTTGAGGAAGTATCACACTTTGTGTGTTTTTTAAACTGTCTCCTTCAGCCTCATGTCTAAATATCATTGTCTCCTTGTAGCATTACAGGTTCCTGCCAGTCAAGTTACTGGAAAAGTGATGACATCAGACACAAAGAGAGCCGTAACTTGTTATTTACTGTATTGTACTATAGTAGGAAACATTTTGGAATTTCTGGTGTCATTTTTGTTGTCACAGTTTGAATGAGATACTACTGGTATCTGTCTAATCAGCAGGGGACTGGGTGCTACTAAATGCCCTACAGTCCCAAATGTAGCCCCCAACAGCAAAGAATTATCCAGCCCAAAGTTTATGCAGTGCTATGGCTGAGAAGCTTGATGCACTATGCTTCTCCTTTTCCTCCCTACCACTGCCCTCTGGGTAATGAACTTATATGTTGACAATTGCATGATCCACTGAACCCAAGGTAACCATGCCAGACCCTTTACATAGGGCAATCCTAACGAATGTGCTGTGTCCCCCCTAATCCATCCTTTTTTCGTCTTGGGTGAAAGCACAAATAACAGCCACCAGCTCACAGGAAGAAGGTTAAGAACATTGCCATAATGTCTGGGCAGCAGTCTAATCAAATTTCAGTATTTTTCATGGCATTCTCATCATCTCACTTTGCCAGGCATCATGAAGTTGAAAAACAAGTCCCAGCAGAATTTGCTCAGATAGATCTCATTGTGTGAGAGGAATCACAGGGAACTGGATAATGTAATAGTGAGTGCCTCTTAGTAAAGAGAACAAGAGCGTCTGCCCCAGAATGAAGTCCAAGGACAGGTGATGCTGAAGACATGATGAGAGGGGTTGACACAGTAAATGAAGTCATCAAGACATGTGACATGTGGACAAAGATGCTGTAGTCATCTTTTGAGAATGGTCCAGATTTTTTCTCACAAAGCTTGAATCTATACATCACACTTTTCTGTTAATCATGTTTTTTTTTTTTTTAAGCTACGTGATTCCGTCAAGCAACATGGTTTGAGATAGAAAAAAGCTTTGCTGCCTTTCTTCAGTTATCTGGAAAGGTTTTATTTCTCTATCCTGAATTCCACTTCACCAAATAAATGCTTTCATCATAGAGCATGTTTGCTGATGAGGAAAGGGGCCTGTATCACTGCTCACTAGCATCTTTCTTCTGCTGTTTGATTCTGTGTATTTGATACACACAGATGTTTTTTAACTGCTTTACCTCCAAGAAGTACAGCTTAGATGCAATTTCCAAGTGTACAAGCCTCTTTCCTCTTCAGCACATTTTTGCTGCATGGTTTGTTTCTATTCAATTCCCCGTTGATATTTTCAAGGAGGGGAGGAGAGCACAGAGGGAATTGAGCTGAGCTGCTGCATCTTGGGTTTATTCACAGCTGAGTAGTAACTGAGCTCTGAGAGCTGGAAGCTAATACAGGGCCAAGCATTTGAGCAGCCTGTATAGCTCGGACATCTTCCCTGTCCCAGCCCTCCGCACTAGGAATCATCATTGTAAATATGCCTGGTTTTCATAGTGTGACTTAGAGTTTAACAAACACTTCCTAAATGACCCTCTCTGTAACACTGTGGCAAAGCAGGTATTAGTCTTACAATTAGTCGGAAGCCTGTGGATAGAGTTTACCTCCACCCATTACATCTACTGAGTTTGTTCCATGTTAAAATTATCAATCTTTATATCAGAATGTATTTTTTGTTAAATGTGGCCTCTTTTCTTTTTTCTTAAAGTTCAGCATTCTTCTGTAGTGAATATTCCAACTATGCCATGCTTAAAAGGTCTAAGGTATATGACAGAATCTGAAGAAAAACCTTTCCTGTGAAACTTGACTGGGAGCACTGGGGCTCACACTCCTGGATGTCTCTTTCATTGCCTCTTAAGCACACCTAACTTCGCTCTCTCACCTTGACCTAATGATGGAGCCATAGAGCTGTTCTGACTGGCATTCTCTTTGTGGAGGGCCATAGGCATGAGGCCCCTGTTGGTGATGCTCAGAACTCTTTGTGTACCCACAGCTTGCACATAGGCAGCCACATAGTTTAGTCCTTTTCCCAACATATCTACTGAGCATGATGAACACTTTGCATAAACATCTTATCACTCTAGAGATTTACCTCTTTCTGTCATTATTAGTTAAATCACCAGGTATCAATCAACCACTTGTGCATCATGAAGCAGGTTTGTAGGTACATGGAAAACAGAGAAAGGCAGAAAAAGGGCCAGTGCAAGGAGATGAAAAACTCAGCTCACATCCTAAGGAAAGTCTTCAATCAAAATTGTACAAATAAAAATGTCAAAGTATTCATTGCCTGTCCTGTGCCCCTACCCCTGAGTTGAGCATTTTATGTGTTTGGGCTCATTCAGCTCAGGGCAGCCATGTAAAAGCTTGAATCATCCCTGTTTCAGAGACAAATCTGTAGACTAGTCCATGATCACCCAGCAGCAGTAAATTACCCAATCAGGACCACAACAGATTAGGTCTGTTTGCATCCCTTCAGGCAGCTTTTAAATACCCATTGTTTTGGATATTTTTTTCTCATTGTTGGGATAAAACTTAAAATGAAGGAAGGAAAAATTTATTTAGCTCACTGTTTGTGGAGATTTTAGTCCATAGTCAGCTGACCCAAGGCAGGGTGTCATGGCACTGGGGCAACGCTTCAAGGTAGCAGCCAGCAAAAGCAGCCAGAGCAAAGTGGGGGAAGAGCAAACCTCTTTTCCTCCCTTATATCATATGCAGGAGCACCCCCCCACCCCAGATATTAGCACTCACAAAATCTCCATGCCCTTCTCTTGCACAAGATCAGGATATTTACAAAGTAAGCATCCTGACTCCCTGCTGAGTCTCTCAGTTAAACTTCTAAATTTTTCAAGTTGACATAGTGCATCATTCATTGTACCCCACAAGGGACCCAAGCCCAGGAAAACAAGGTGGACTGGCACCACTGACCACTCAGTTAAGTTTGTACAGAAGCATCACTCAGATGGCTGACTATCCAATCCTATCTCTGGGTTTATCTGATACATATTACCTGTCTCTGAAGACGAAGACAAGGAATCTCAAACTCCAGTGCAGTGCCATGAGATCACATGATAATTCAGTTTATCTAACAGGAAGCAATGAATTTTCTTGTTTACAGAGAAAAGAACAGGTCTAAAACTTAATACATGCCCCAGGTGTACCCAGCTGGATTCTAATGAGTCACCTAATTTTTGTGAGCTTGGTTTCATTGGCCAAACTAAAATGGACACCTTGAATAGATCATTAGCATCTACTCTACACCAGGCACTATTCTAGATGCTGGGAACATAGTGATGAACTAGATGGATAAAGTTCCTTTTTCCTAGGCCTTTCCATTCTACAGGAAAATAGAGGCATTGAACAAACAAATAAAAGTATCAAGTCCAGAGAATAAGACCTTCAGAGATAGCAAACAGGTAATAGAGAAGCATACATTAGAAAGGAGACTTCCTTTTCAGAAGGGTATACAGAGATGGTTTCTTTGATTAGGAGGCTTTCAGTTGTCAGCTATATGATGAGATAATCTTTAAAAAACTTAGGGGAAGGGTATCCCATACAGGAAATAGTCAGTGCAAAGGCCAATCAGAGTGCTATGTTTAAGAAACAGAAAGATGGTCAGTTATGGATAAAACATGAAAAAGAGTCGGTAAAATGAGGAGTGGTATAAGGTGGCAGAGGCTTAATCTTGTGGACTTTGTGGGTCACTGTTAAGAATAATACCTGCCTTCCTAGTCTGGCAGCATTTATTTAAAAACTCAAATTTGATACATCTGGGGTATCATTCAAAAGTTAGAGTCTAAATAAGATTAGGTGGTGCAGTTCTACAGCCTGTAAGCATGTTATATGTTCCCTATTTGTTGACAGGTTATATACCAATAGTGCTTGTGTTCAATCTTTATTCAATCACTCTTACCCTGGGGCTGCTTTGAGAGTTGTATTATTCAATCTAGATGAAGCCAGGGACACATGGTCCCTTCTTTCATATCTAGTATTGTTTTCTAAATATGGAGAACAGAACAGGAACTATGGACTCAGGGATGGGATACCACCCTCAGTCCCTAAATCCATTGCAAGGAATAGCAGGGCAAGAATGTAGATATCAACTACTTATGTTTATGATGAAACACTTCAGGCATCTGTAGAATTTAAGAGCACTACATGCTTGAATTGAGAGACAAACCACATACTACCATTTTATTGCATTTGCGGTTTTTTTTTGAGAGAAGGTATTTCTCCAAATCCCCTGTCCTCTGCTGAAGTGAAACACATGTACAGATAAGAGAAAGGGCAGACTGCCCTCTGTGGTCACGAGGCTACCCAGGAATGGCAACAGAGCTCTGGGGACAGGAGGATTCATTAAAGATGTAAAATAAATGCAATGATTGCATGTGGTAGTCTTCAGGGCATTTTGCTTTAGACCTCCTATGTGTTAGAAAACAGTGCAGCAAACGCCATAATTATTTTAAGATATAAAATTATTTAAATTGGCTAATAAATGCAGACCCTGACACACGCCTGCATAAATCTGGATTTATTTGCGTGTTTTTCCAGAGGGAGATGGAGTTTGGCAGCAGCTTTATTCATGAGCGGCACTATCTGCTCTTTCCTCTCATCAGCCCACTCTAGACAGAATGCCCTAAACTACATGATTATCTCGAGGCAAAATGCTCGTTCACATACATTTGATTGGTTAATTCTCATAAATTATATATATATATATATATATATATATATATATATATATATGCATCTAATATCTATATTTTACTTTTATCATTCTTGGAGTTTAAGAAAGCTAAACTCAGAAGGATTAAGTGTCTTATCTAAGATCACATAGCCAGTAAGAAATAACATACTCTCTTAAACCCAGGTTCTCTGTTATCAGATCCTGCCTCCACTATTCTATGGTAGTGAACCTCACCTCTCAGTAGGTTGATCTAAAGTGATAGGTCATGTGAGAAAGGAGACTTCCTTTTCAGAAGGGTGTACAGCAGTTTCCAGGAAAAAAAAAGATAAAAGGAACATCTATAGAAGAATAGCTTTGTGCACAGAACCCTTTGCTTACTCATCAGTGTGTCAGATGGTTTTTTGTGAAGCATGCATTTTTACCCTCCCTTCCTTCTACTGGCAAACTGATCTTGCCTTGGTTTTCTTGCTAATGTCCAGCTGTCATCTCCCTCAAAGGGCAGCAGGTTCTGAGGAGGGAGCGGAGTACTGTGGCAGCTGGCTTTGCTCTAATCCTTCTAGTTCGCAGATTCCTGTGTGAGATGTTCTTGCTGCCACCTCTTTGTTTTCTCTCTGAAAATTCTTGGATTATTACTATTGCTGCTTTCTAGTGGAGGGTGGAAACTGCATCTACTGGGAAGGATGCCAAAAAACATATTTTTCTTCTTTTCTTGACCATTAACCTTATCAATTAACATTTAATAAACACCTGCTAATGCATGATATCAAAAAGATTTTGGATTTTGTTCTATCCAAAGAATCATGGTTCTGATATTGATCTGGATTTTAAAGATGGAAGTAATGTAAACTAGGGAGAAGGTCAGAGTGATATGCATTCTGGGGACCAACGTAAAATTATAGTCCCATCTTGTGAATAAGGTGACCCTTAGAATAATTTAGAAGCCAATTATGGTGTCACCAGTTCTGATCCTCTTGGTCCTTCACAGTAAAATTTCAGAAGACTTGACCCTGTTTATTATTTGGGGAAGGCTAGGTTAACAGGGACCAAAGGAGATCTGGAAGCTAAGCGGTGCTTGGATTCATACGTGGGGCATTCACTACTTCCATTACCCCATCTTCTGCTTTTTTCCTGTTTTAAAGGAACTGCACATGAGCCTGTCATTCTCGCTTGTGTCTACAGCACTAACTATTTCAAGGGAAGATTTTGCATTCAGCATTTGCCCAGGAGGCTTGGGCAAGATGTCAGGCAGTACTGAAGAATGAAAAAGAAACCCCAACTTCCAAAGAAAGAATGGATTGGCTAAGGGAGCTTAGTCAATCAGCCTTCACAGAGAGAACAACTTGGGGCCAGTATCCATTCACAGGAATGCACATGCTCTTAACACTTTCTCACTATCTGTTTGAAAACTCATTCAATTTTCTATTTTAACTAAAGTTTGCCTGTAACCCCCACATTTCTTCTCCTTTTATCCCTAATATAATCAGAAACAACTCAATGTATTTGAAGAATGTGATCACAAGTCTTGTGACATTCAAAGGCCCCATTCATTGCCCATTGTTTGCAGATACTTAAGGCATATAATTTTAAAGGGCAATCCTAGACAGTTCAATTCAATATATAATAAGTGTGTGTGCTTTGTTCTGGGCAATAAATATCTTTTTTAATTTTTTACTTTTATTAGTATATGTCTGCAGTACATAATGTTTACATTCCTTGTGTAGAGTTGAGACATGTATATAACCCATCTTAATTCCATTTTAATCCCCTTTTTTTCCTTCTCTTTCTTCCTCCACTTCTTTATCTCCTTCCCAATCAAAAAAGATTTATCTCCTTACTTCCTAAGATCTATCTTTTATTTTGTTCTTTATTTATTATTTGAGTTTCCAATATTCTGAGACCAAGATGAGTGACCTAAGTTCCTTGAGGATGTCATACTCTAGTAGAAACTTGTATTTTCTGCATAACAGAGAATTGATGAAGCAGAACAGCAATGATTAATAACACTAAATCCAACCTTCGGGAGGCTTCCTACAGCTGAAGTTGGTCCTAGAGCTAAAGGCAGGAATAAGAAAGCCAGTAAAGAAAGAAAAATATAGGACTTGGAGGCACAGAGAATGACTTTAGCAAAATCAAGACATAGTGACAAGATAGTACATGAAGAATGAATGCACAGAATTGAGTGCTACCAAAGCAGAGTACAAGACAGAATGAAGGGCTGTGCAAACAATACTGAATGGCTTGACTCTCATCCTCCAGTCAACAGAGAGTCACTATAAGGTTTTTGTATGAGAATAGAGTCATCAAATTTGCATGTTATATGAATTCTCTAATGGAATATGGAAAGTGAATGTAAAGGGACAAAACTGAGAAACAAGTGGACATAGAATGTCTTTCACTGGAGGCACATAGTAGAATCATCTGTGGAGTATTTTTAACTAGAGATTTTCTCAATTTATTCTTGATTTTTGAAAACATATTTTTTTCTGACATAGCAAAGAAATCCTGAAATACATGCTCAGCTGAAGACTACTAAATTGGGAAATAACCTTTATAACAGTCCAGATAAACATGTGATAAGGACCTGACCAGAATCATAAGCATGAGAAGGAAATGAAGAGACATATTTGAGAACTAGGAGTATTTAGAAAGCCCCATCAACAAATCCTGATCATTCATTCATTCATTTAAGTATTAGGCCAAGCACTGTACTGAATGATAGAAACTCAGTGATGAAAGGAACTATACATAGTCTAGTGTAGAATTTTTCCAAAATAGCACTAACGCTTTAGCAGCAGGAAAAATAAGGAAAGAAAAAATTTTAGAGGCATTTTAGCCTTGTAACATCCCTAACATGGATTTTCAGCTTTGGTGGTCCTGAGACTCAAAGAATTTGATTTTGACTCCAGGAAGAACAGAAATAAATGCTCCTTGCAGAAACATGTTTGTATCTCAGGCTTGAAATATTTCAGCAGATAGTTTTTCAAGCATAATGAGCTATACAAAGTTAAAATAATAAACTAAAAATAAATAGAAATAAACTCACAAAAAACAGACTTCATAATCAGACCTTGAAGACTTCATGTGTTAGACATATTAAAATGTATGTATGCTTCTCAAGTATGGAATTTATGTTTAAATACACAAAGTAAATGTTTAAAAATATTATCTGAGACAAGAAACTATAAAATGACCTCCTAGGTTTATAAGAGTCCATTTGAAATAAAAAATACAATAATCAAAACTAACAGGGGGACAATTTTAATAGCACAATAAAAACAGATGAAGAGAGAATTTGTGAACTGGAAGATAAAGTGTCTTCAAGAAGGCAGCAGACATTTTCTGTAAAGATAATATAGTACACAATTTAGGTTTATGTGATTGTGTCTGTCTCTCCTACTCAATTGTGTTTCACCGTAGCTTGAAAGCAGTCACAGACAACATGTAAAAGGGATGCCTGTGTTCAGTATAACTCTGTTTACAAAAGCAGATAGTGGGATAGATTTGGCCCACAGGCAGTAATTTGCCAAGTGATGCTTCTAAAATGAGAGAGAGAGAGAGAGAGAGAGAGAGAGAGAGAGAGAGAGAAAGCAGATTAAGAAACAAGACCGAAAAAGGTCTGACATCTGCCTAATTACTGTTCTTAATTATAAGGCAGAAGCAATATTTGAAGATTTGCCTGAGAATTTCCCAGAATTGATGGAACAGGTCAATTTACTGCTTGACAAAGCCCAGTAGGTCCTACATAGAAAAATAAAATAAAAAGAAACTCATACCTACTACTCATTATGAAACTTAAGACCATCAAAGATGAAAAATCTAAAATGCAATCAAAGGAAAGGCACATAGATATTGCACACTCTTGAGGCCTCTGATTTACATAGACAAAAGAGTGCAAATGGGAGTCCCTGGAGTTGTGTAAACTGGAAGTATTGGCCAAGCTGATATTTGATTTTTTAGTAGCAACAAAGGATGCCATAAAGTAGTGAGATGATAAAAATTTATTTTGAGGGTCAAGAGCTCCAGGGTGTTACTATATAGGTATGTGATTAAGGTACAGGATCTGGGTGGCCATGAGACTCATATAATTTTGGAAACCTATTTACAAAAACAAAACCATGTGGAGAAAATTAAGTATAAGACCTTGGAGAAGACTTGTTCACACGAGCTTTATCCTCTCTGATAGTATGTGGGTTCCTTGCCCTCCTGTGTTCAGCTTTCCTGCCTCTAGCAGCAGTATTCCCCAACTAGCATACCAAGTGCTAGGTTCATCTGGGAGGGGCCTTGAAGAGATGACCCGGTGTCCCATTTATACTATGCTTGTTCAGAAATCCTTGGAACGGGTCCCTTAATTAAGGGGGCTCTTCATCCTGGGTCTCTATCATATCCCAGGGGACTATAGGTCAGTTGGGTTCAGAAGTTTAGAAGAAATGCACAATGCATTAGTAGACAGAAAAAAAATTCGTAAACTAGGTTTGAGCACCCCACGTGCCACAGTCAGTGTATTCTGTGACACTTTTCATGAGAAAAGACCTTTTTTCCATACTTTCAAGCTTTTATTTTTTCATATTTCTACATGCTCCCTGCCTTCTGCTTCATTCAGGCCCTTACCACCTTATAGCACCCTGATTTGTCTTACCACCTTTGTTCTAAATTGTGCAATCCCACCAAAGGTCATCCCCCGTAAACCTTTTCTCTATAACAGTTTTTCCCCACCACCGGCCAAGAGATATGATGAGAGTGTAAAGCAATAAATCTCATCTCCTGTAATTTTCTACTTTCCACTCAAAAGCCAGGACAGTGTGTTGCTAACAACCCTGGACTAGATATTCTGCCTTGCTCTGTGACTTCTATCAACTGAAAGCCATATGGGAAGGATGCTGAGAGGTTCTGAAGCCACTTAGTGATGACAGATGGATTCTACAGATCCTAACATGGCTGACTAGAGGAGGAGGCATACCAGAAGTGCTCAGAGAGGATTCACTGAAGCCCCAGGTACTCTGCAGTAGAGAAAGGACTTACACCCTGAAACAGAAAACTAATCCAAAAGAAGATACATTTAGCTCATACCAAACTTGTTGATCGTTGAAAAGAGAAAGTGACCACTATGGATGATTTACTTCTGGTAGTAGCCATCATGAGAGCATCACAAATAGTCTTAAAGAACAAATGAGCACTGTAGAGGCTGGACTTATGGGACAAACTCTGCATACATAAACCCCTTCTTCCCATCACCTCTCCCCCAAACACTGGGGAATGATGCAGCCCACTGACATCTTCACCAATACTCACCATGAGCAAGACAGCACTCCCTCACTCAGGACAGAGAGAGAATACACAAGCAAACAGGCTATCAGGGGTGTGCACCCCTGCCAACCAACTCCGTGGAACCCTGCAGGCACACAAACTCATGGATAACCATAATCACACCTGGGAGGGAACAGTCCCTAAACCACACCCAGGGACAGCATCAGATTCTGCCTTTTGGCCAGAGGGGAGAATTCTGAAGAATGGGTTAGTTCAGTTTTTTAGAGCAAAAGAAAAGAGGAGAAATTAATGTGGCTGCCTGCAATCAGCAGGCAACTACATCAACAGGGGAACTGTGTCAATACTCAGACTTTGGGGCATAGCAATAACATGGAAATCCCATGTACATTCTCTGGTCAGGATATTTGATTAGTCTCTTTCTAGCTTTGTACGGGGGGACTTTGATTTAGTCATTTTCTCTCCTTATTTCATCAACTGAAGCATCCTTAGGAGTATTATTCTCTTATTTTTTTTACTTTTATCACACTTTTTAAATTTTTTTCAAGTTTCTTATTCATTATATTTTTTCTCTCAGTTACCCCTACTTTCTCTTTTATTCACTTTCTCTTCTCTCTATCCCTTGTCCTCTTTTTCATCTTGCCAAACTTGACTTGATTTTGATTAAAAAAAATTTATTATAGACCAATAGCCAACATTATATGAAATGAGGGAAAACTGAAAGTTTCCTTCTAAAATCAGGAAGACAGAGATGTCCCTTATCACCACTTCTGTTCAACACAGTACTCCACATCTTAGCTAGAGGAATCAGGAAAGAAAGAAAGAAAATAAATACATATAGAAAGGAAGAAGCCAAATTATCATTATCCTCTACATAGATGAATCAAAAATTCTATCAAAATTCTCCTAGGATTCATAATCAAATCCAGCAATATATCAGGATATCAAATTGACACAGAGAATCTATAGTGTTCCTTTACACCAATAGTGAACTCACTGAGCAATTAGGAAAATAATATCATTCACAATAATATCAAAAATTAAATGCCTAGAAATTAACCTATCCAAGGAAGTGAAGATTTCTACAAAGAAAACTAAAATACTCCAAACAGGGAGATTGAAGAGGACATCAAAAAAATGAAGATATTTCCTGTTCCTGGACAGATGGAACTAATATCATCAAAATAGCCATTCTTCCAAAACATATATATATGCAGAATTCAATCCCTCTCAAAATATCTGTAGCATTCCTCACAAAACTGTAGAAAACAACCTTAAATTCATAGAAGAGATCCAGAATAGCATTCCTGGGCAACAGGACCAAGCAGGAGGCATCACAGTACCTGACTTCAAGTTATACTACAAGGCTATAGTGATAGAAATGGCATGGTATTTGCATAAAAACAGACATGTGGGTCAATGGAACAGCATAGGAGATCCAGAAACAAACCCAGACACATTTAGCTATTTGATCTTCGAGAAAAGGACATACATTGGCAGAAAGATAGCTTCTTTGGCAAATGGTGCTGGGAAAATTGGTTATCCACATGCAGAAGACTGAATCTGGACCCATATCTCTCACCGTGTACTAAACTAAAATCAAAATGGAAGGGCCCAGAATATAGCCCAGTGACACAATTACTTGCCTGGCAAGCATGAGTTCAATTCCTGGTACAAAAAAAAATCAAAAATCTAAATATTAAAGCAGAACTACTTAACCTACTGGAAGATAAAATAGGTGAAACTCTTGAAGCCATAGGGGAAGATTTTTTTAACAGAACCCCAGTTGCACAAGAAATAACAAGAATCAACAAATGGATTACATCAAATTAACAAACTTCTGCACACCAACAGATTGAAGAATGGGGGAAAATTTTGCCAATTATCCCTCAGAGAATAATATCTAGAATATATTAAGAACTCCAAAAAATTAATTTCCCCAAAAATAAAAGTTCCAATCAAAAAAATAGGTAACTGAATGGAGATTTCTCAGAAGAAGCACAAATGGCCAATAGACATATAAAAAAAGTATTCAGAATCTCTGAACATTAGAGAAAAGCAGATTAAAACAACACTAAGATTTTGTGTTACATCAGAAAAAAATAGCAACAATCAAGAAATCAAATAATAACAAATGCTGGCATTGTTATAGTGAGAAAATCATCCTTCTACATGATTGGTGGGAATGTAAAATAGTACAGTCATTATGGAAATCAGTATGGAGATTTCACAAAAACGTAAAGAAATTCCATTTGAGCCAGAGAGTCTCTAATATATATCTTCCAAAATGAGCTAAAGACTTCATATTGCAGAGATCTGTGCATACCAATGTTTATAGCATCACAATTTGGCATAGCTAAATCTTGGAAGCAGCCTATACATTCATCAATAGACAAATGGATACAGAAAATGTAATAGTTATACATGATCCAATGCTACTCAGCTGTAAAAAAAAGCAAATATGAAATATTTATAAGAAAATGGATACACCTTGAAAACATAATGTTAAGTGAAATTAATCAGACACACAGTACTCTATGATTTCTTTCATTTGAATAATCCAGAGTACAGATAGAGAGCAAGATAAAAGATTGGTAAAAGGAGACAAGGAGATAGATCTTTTCCAAATGGGAAGAGGACTGAGTCTGAGAGGGAGGGGAGTGAACAAAAGGAAGGAGACACAAAAAGATATAAGATACTTACCTACTGCCCTGAATGACTGTGATTTTAATAATAATAACAATAACAGGGATAAGGGAATCTAAAGACAATGGAAAGAAGATGGGTGGCAAGAGGAAAAAGAGTAAAAAGAAGAGTATTCAACACATGCACTTGCTCCCTAAAATGACTATAAAAATCGTGTACTCCAAACATGTACAAAAAAAGTAAACAAATTATGGGACATTGCCAACGGCATCCCCCTTATTATTCCATGGCCTCTAGTTAGCACTGTCCTTGGAATCCCAGAGAATGTGTATGCTGCCCAGAGAATCAATCTCTGCTGTTACCAGTGCTACAGCTGCTGATCCCAAGCAAGCTATAGTCTGATAGAAGTCCCCAGAAGGAGCTGAGAGAAGTGACAGCCCTATCTATATGAAGGGCCAGGAGGCTCACTGCATGCTTTCTAGGACAGGGTGGCCTTATGCGTGCCCCCTTGTCACTCACCACCTCACAGAAACCTGCCTCATACAGCACAAAGGGCTACCCTTAGCTGTTCCCCTATGTCTAGCACTTTTTCCACAAACACTTTTTCTTTTTTTTTCTTTGCTTATTGCTTTCAGTGCTGGAGTTAAAGTCAAGCCTTGTACTTAAACAAGCATTGTATCATTAAAATACACTCCCATACTTTTTTCCTTAGAGATCAGGCAATTCAACAGCAAAAGGCAGAGACTGGGTAGAACAGAGAGATCAGGAACTACATCTTGGACTCCAGGAACCAAGTGGAGCAGTCAGTTCTGCTTCCTGTTTTCCCCTAAATCCAATCTCATCTAAGCATCTAGTATTTCCTCTTTCTTTAGCAAAAATGAAAACATCTGCAATCCTGATATCCTGGATATTTGAAAGAACATACCTCCCTGATTAGTGCTCATTGCACATAAGTTACTCAAGAAACTTTAAGTAGTTCTTTTCAAAAAATGAATTTTCTTCTGGCTGACTTAGAAGACTTACTACTCTGCACTGTTCATTTCCACCCAACCTCCCAGAACCCCTGATAGAACCAGTCATTAGCCCAACAGGCTGCTTCCTGTCTCTCTCTTCTAAAGCACTGGACTCCTTACTGGATGTATTTGTGGATTTTCCTCCAGCTTTCCAGTTATGCAAGTCTTTCCCACTCAAACCCAGTCCTCAGAGGCCCCTGATCCTTCCAGCTTGTTCTAATTGTGCTGTTGCTCCTGGAACAGTGGAAAATCCTATGGCAAAATGTGTTACTTTGCTCTCAACCCAACAGCTGGAGTATTTTTTAAACAAACACGTTTGGGCTTCCACTTTTGATAAAGGTTATAGAACCTTCTGCAAGTTTAGGAACTTCAGCCAAGGTTGAGAAGTGCTGCTATCTTGTGATTTTATGTAGTGTCTTTTATATCTAACTCTTGTTTCCCCAGCCAGACTAAATTTATTGCATCCAGAAACCATGGTGATAATTTTTCTGTCCCCTGCACAGAGGTTTGCCTGTCAGGCATATAGTAGGTGCTCAATGACAATTTGAATGTCTGATCGATTGATTAATTCAGCATGATGTTGTATAACAATCCCTGGAATAGGAAAGAAGAAACCTTAGATTTGTTTCTGATTTCATGGCTATCAAGCCACTATCCTCACCGAATTTCTGCTTCCTCATTTGTAAAATGAGTGTGATAATTAGGTTTCCATATTCCCAGGAGCTCAAAGGAAATAAAAGAAACTCGTGAGTTATTTTCAATATTTCAGAAAATCATTGGAAATTATACATTTCACATCAATCTTCAGACTGCTAACTTATCAAAATACGTATTAATAGATGATGACAAGAAAAAGTAAAATGAACTTTTGGTAGTAAAAATGTTCAAAGTCACATTTAAAACAACTCCATTTGCTCAATATTTATGTTACAGACATTTTAGGAGAAGGAGTATAACATGGTAAAGAAACTGTGGTCAAGTAAGCCTGAGCTAACTCCATATCCTATTGTTACTTTAAGTAAATTCTTAACCTAAACTTATTCCTTCATCTGCAAAATGGGCATGTTTCTAAATCCTATTAATACCATCCTTGTGGTAAAGATGAACAAACTGATACATGGGAAACCTTTGATGCATTGCTTATCACACTGTAAGTGGTCAATAAACATTAGCTTTGGTTACTAGAATTGTTTTGGGGATGAAAGACTCACTCAAAGCTATTGTTAAGGGGGAAAAAAAACATAATCCAAACCAGGAAAAGTATTTCCCTCAGGAAATACCTCTAGGGATAGGAAGGTTTAGCACAGAATCATGGTTGGGGAATGGCCCTCCAGTTCCTAAACCCACAGGTGATGCATTTTGCAATCAATCTGTTCATCCAGACCACCTGGAAGAGCTGATAAATCACACTTTGCTCCACCAACCACCAAATATTCTGAGCAGTTTAGTAAATGTATTTCTGCATTTTTATCCATAGAACTGTTGTTCTAAGGAAATAAAAACTTGAAGCCTAACAGAGAGGCAGAGGATGAGCTGCTGACAGAAATTACAATGTTACAAGGCCTTCTGGGATCAAATGTTGGGGCTGAAGCCAGTGCATGTAAGATCAGGCAATTCAACAGCAAAAGGCAGAGACTGGGTAGAACAGAGAGATCAGGAAGGTCAGCTGAGCCGTCAATTTGCCCACACAGTGGAGGAGAGGACAGGAGGATGCTGACCCATAGTATAGCTGCCTTCAGAGGACATGAGCCCTAAAGATCCTGAGGTTATGAGATCCCTGGGAACCCAGGCCCTGCTGCAGGAGCCAGGGGGTCTGTGCAATTGCATAGCAGCCTGTCCAAAGGATTTGAGGAGTTTTAATGAGCTCTCAGCTTTGATGCTTTTGCAGATAGCTTCGCTTATTTCAGCCTAACACTTATTTGTCTGTCACAGTCAACTCAAGTAGTAGCCCTTACTGATTACTGTTTGTTGTTGAGGGTGCTAATGGTGGTGTGATGATGGTGGCACTACCCCAGAACCTACTACAGCTGCATACAGTATTGAGACTTTTAAAAGGGGCAATAGACCGACACTAAAAGGAAGTCACCTTTTAAACAAAGACATAGTTCTTTTCCCTGGAGTTCTTTTCCTTAATTTTCTTGTTAATCTCTTGTTAAATTAGTCTCTTCAGAGAGCTAAATGCCCTAATCACAAGCAAGATAAATGTTTGATGATTTGGATGATTGTAGTAAACATGACAGAAGTCTTGTTTAACTTACATAAAACTTATTTTTGCAATTATTGTATGTCTTGGTAATATTGAGAGAGAAATCTTAACCCAGTACTTTATCCTCAGTACTGGCCATTAGAGTTCCTGTATTTCCATATTCACTTTGACATAAACATTTTCAAGCCATGCTTGGGGAGAAAATGCCTCCAAATTGAAATAGGAAGAGAACATTATGACTTCTAACCGTTCTCAAATTTGGTTCTTATCTGAAGCTGAATCCAATTTAAGAATTTCAAAGCTTGACAAAGAAAATCAGGGATAAGTGTTGTTAATCCTCTAGCCAGAGGCCATTTTCATTTAAGGCCAGTAAAATGAAGCCATTCTTGGTTAATTTCCAGATTAGTCAGGTGGACAAAGTTCTGGATTATTTATGGGGTAAAAGAAATGGTGAATGTAGTAGTTAGAAGGGATGTCTTCTCATCTTTTTGTCTCCCTTTTATTTTTTACACCTCTACTTCCATATTTCAGTGCCTGTTCACTTGCAGAGGATGAAGAGTTGCTCATTTGCTGCCCAGACCCTGGCCTTTGCCAGCTCAGGCCACTGCACTAAAAAGTGATGGGCAGGCCAGAGATTTAGTGCTGGAACAAGCACCTGCTTGGCAAGCACAAGGTCATGGGTTTGATCCCCAGTGCCAAAAAAAGAAAGAAAAGAAAAGAAAGGAAAAAAAGAAAAGAAAAGTGATGGGCAGCTGCAAGCCACCATGTCATATACTTGCTGTACCTGACTGATGAAGGGATCATTTTCAAGGGCATCCCTGGGGCTCCTTGTCCTCTTCCTGCTCTTCCATACACTTCTATGGGAATCAGGACAATCAGGATGTTTCCTATTAGGAAAGACCTTTTTTGGCTCCCTTTTGCACTTAAGCCTAAACCACATGCTGCAATTCAGTTTAACCAAAGACACTCTGAAAGAAGCTGATGGGGCAGTAATCTTGTAATTGAGAGCTTCCTCAGATATTATAAATCTGCTTAGTATTCCCCATTGGCTACTGATCTTTGTAGATATAATTTTCTCATAAACAGAGGTAAGTCTTAGTATTCAGACACCAATATCTCAACCTTTCATCTTTATTAGAATTTTCCCACAGTGGTTGATTATTCACTAAAAACCACTTTGTGACAGTGAGATCCTATACAGTTCTCTCATCTGTTCTCAGCTAAAACCCACATTCTATATTATTTTTAAAAAGGGATAGAAGGTAAGATTGTCCCATTTCCATTTATGAATATCAACCATGATCAGTTACATCATTTCCAAATGACTTAGGGAAATTTGGTTTTAGACTTTAAAAATCTGTTATACTCCAGATTTCATGTAGGAATTCACCATCCTTGCAAACTTACAAATTAGGTCTACCCTACCACTGAGAAATCTGTGAAAAATTAGAATCATAGAGGTGATATTGTAATGGCAAATAGAAACAACAAAACAACACCCAGGATTTGGAGGCAGATTTGTTTACATTGATGGGCACTGATCAGGATCATCCCCAAAGTAGCAGGCCCTGATCTCTGGTGGTCTAGAGCTTATATGGGATAAGCAAGCAGGAAGTACAGAGGCAGAATGGCTAGTCAGTTGGGGCTTGGCTTTTACAATGTGCATCATAGTGACCAGCTATTCATCACAGTGACCAGCAATAAGTAAGAAACAAAAGTAACAGGAACTGAAACCAGAACTATTACCTGTGCAACTAACAAACTGAAGTGTACTGGCTGGTGGGGTATGGCAAAGGATCTTCAGCTGCATTTTCCCACTCTTTTAGTTTTCCAGGCAAATCTTTGCTGGACATGTTACATGTGATCTTTTGAGACAAGGTCCAACTAGAAGCAATAATATTGGGGTTGTCAGTGGTCCTAGGATGGGCCCTACCCAAGGTCCCTAAGGCTGAAAAATCCCACTAGAAGTTTGTGGTTTGTTTCCCTTATTATAGGGTTTCTCCCTAAGCTGACTCTGATAAGGAAGGGAAGGAATTAATCTGATCCAGAAGAGTGTACAATGTGCCTTGAATACTCATCAAATCTTTATTATTGGTAAGATCTTTACTGGTTATTTCCTATTTTCTTAAGTCAATGATCCACAGAGTTAAGGTGAAGCAAGGACTGGGGTAAGCAGCCTGAAAAGGCCCAAAAATCAAGGGAGGTAATACAATAAGGTATGGAGCAATCCTGTGAATGGTGTCCTCAGGCTTCAGCTGTGCATGGACTGATCAGCATTGGAGTGACCAGAGCAGGGCTTTGAGTGCATTGTCGCTTCAGCTTTAGGGTTATGTTTTATTTTCTCAATTTTTTAAGTTTGTGGTCTATATGCATCTGTAGTCTTTATTTAGTTCTCTCTTCTATAAATGCAGACCCATTGTCACTGACAATGACCAAGTGTAGGTCATATCTAGGTGTGATTTTTTACAGCAGGTCCTTACAAACTTTTATTGCCCTCTCATATTTGGCCAACCTGAGTAGATGTAGATGAATACTAAGTCCATCTCTATATATTTAAATGAGGGAAAGTCAGGGCCAATAACACAGATGCTAAAGATTGATCTGCTGAAGGACTATGGATGCCAGTCCTGCAGCTTGAACTTGCAAACCACATGGTGGGGGCAGACTTGAATCTGATTAAGATAGATCTTTCAGGTAAAGTTTTTTCTGACCAGGGTTGATGTTTCAGTCAGTTGCTGGAGAGGACTTAGGAGTGCAGGTTTGGTGATGTTGGTGGCAGGTTTCCAAATAGCAATAGGAAGTAGTAGCAGGAGAGCTTTAGCCAAAATAACTTTGTCCATGGTGAACACAGCATATCTAGCCTGTCAGATTCCATTTCTAACAGAGCTACTTCCATCCATATACAGGGTGAACTCAGTACCTGTCAAGTGGGCAGATACATGCCAGTGATCCACAGTTGTTCAAGAGGCCAATACAGCATATGGCACCTGGACAGTTAGGTCTCAGCCTAAGGTGAGCTTGTCAGCATTTTTGTTCAGAAGGACCATGGCTATTAAAGGTGTGAAAGCAGAAGGATAAGGGAGCCCTGAGCAACTGAATCCAGGTAGGCCACTGGGTGCTCCCAGGGGCTGAAAGTCTGAGTAAACATCATTGTTTTTGTAAACTCAAGGGTCCAGATTCTATAGAAGCTAACACTTCCAAGAAATTTTTGGAGTTTTTTCTTGTGACTAGTTTCTCCCAGATATTGTAACAGAGTTTTTGTGCCTTTCCAGCAGCAGCTTGGGTGTCACTGTTCAGAAGTTCAGATATTTTGTGCTGTAAAACTAGTGAGATCATTTGTGATGGATTCTCCAAAGAGGGAAAACAAGTATTTGAACCTCTGGGAGGTTGAGTCCAGGTCACTTGACTTTTGAGTCCAAGACTAGGGTCTTTCCATTTAAAGGTGAAGAGGGTCTAGCTCTTCACCTTTCAGTTGACAGGAGTCAATTGAAGGAAGAAGAAGGCATTCTTTAGGTCCAGGCAGGTGTACCAACAGCCTGTGGGTGGCAGAAACCCAAGACAATTTATATGGAGGACAATCATTGCAGCATTTTCAACCCAGAGATCTTGAACTGGCTTTACAGGCAGGAGAAGTGTATTTTAGCAGTTAGACAGTCTATAGACATTTTGAAGTTTTGAAACCTCATTTTTTTTTCTTTCTTGGGGGTACATGATGGAGCTGAAAGGGACAGAGAAACAGGCTGTTTCAGAGCCAAATCTGTTGCTAGGGACTCCCCAAAATAATGGGAGAGTTTACAAATCCTTGTGGCAATTGTATAATAGTCCAAACGGATATATGGGTTGGGAAATGAAGAATGCAAGGTGATGATTGTGTTGTTGATGGCACAGAGATCTTGCCCAAGATGATTAACAGTCTATCAGACTGATATGTAGCTGAATGCCTATTTGTGCTGTGAAATCTGACAGCAATGGGGATTGTGGTGAGGTGGCATGATTGGTGACCAGGCTCAGAAGTGAGTGTGATTAGTGCATACTTGTGGGAGAAGAACTTTCAGAATTTCAGGATTGCAGTTATCTGTCTCAGGCTGATGCAAGAATCATCTACCTCTCAGGAAACAATCTAAGTTGAAAGTGCAGGGTTAAATGAGAGGGAGACTGACTGGCTTGGTGCAAAAGAGATGGTCTCTTCTAACTTGAAGAAGAGGTTTTTTCCCAAAAGCCATATGAGGTTGACTTATACAGAATTTATGCTTGGCAAGACATCTTCCCAGGCAGCAAGCTTGTACCTGGCAGAAGGGACAAGAGACATCAGTCCTAGTTGCCCTGGTGATGGTAACTTTTTGAAGTGGAAACATTTGAAGGCAGAGTGTTCTGTTCCATTGTCTATCAGGAAAGTCACAGGTTTGCCCCTGACTTTTATAGTGTCCGTGGGCTTTTGGGGTACCAATTTGATAGAGCTCATTCTGTCCTATCCATCCAGGCCCAACAGGCTGGAGAAGAGCTTCAGGTTGAGGTGGACTTCAATAATTAGGTTTCTCTATGCATCACAGATGAAGGGGGCATTTACTTTTTGTGTCCATAGCCCTCATAACTCATATCCAGAGGGTATGGTCATCTATCAGACTGGATTTTCTTATGGATGCCAGGTGTTTTTCTTTAATCAGGTTTCTGGGTAACAGAGGTGGATGGAATTTTTGCCCCTCTTTTTGATGTCTTTTAGGAGCACTCTACTGTGTTATTTCTAGGTGAGGCAACCTTTGGAAAGGCCATAGCAACTCACTCATCAGGGCTGACAGTCCAATTTTTCCTCAGTCAAAATATGGAACCAGAAGGAATTGCTGACAATCATCTCATGTGGGTGTTAGATGATGCCATCTGACCAAGATTGAAGCAGAAGGTTCTGGAGGGAAGGCTTCTCTGGCAAAAAGTAGACAGTGGCTAGCAGGAACCAGTTCATTTGGCTAAAAATAGACATCAGGAATGGAGAGTGAAGCTCTAGGTGTTGGCAGCATCTGCAGCTGCCAACAAGGATGCCAAGGAAGAATTCTCAAGAAGAATGGGCCTCTTTTTTCTTTGATACACAGGGAATAGTTTGTTTTCATTTTTAACTCCATAAAAGCCCTTTTTCCTTCTGTCAGGTACTGTGAGTTTTGACTAATTCTCATCTTTGACTTCCTATGTGTGTGTTTTGTGCTTTTGAAACAGACAACAGACAAAGATGGGTGCTCTTCTGAGAGAGAGAGAGAGAGAGAGAGAGAGAGAGAGAGAGAGAGAGAGAGAAAACCTTCAGATGCCTACCTGGATTTAGGTGCAACTTAGCTAAGGAGGGTGATAGGCCTCCATTATGCCATATACATCGATCACCGCATGTGAGGACCTGCATGTGAGGATCCAATCAGCCAGTGTGTCTCGGTATTGGTGCACAGATGGAGCAGCCTCTTTCTTAGGCTGTCCATGTCACTCACTCACACAGTCATTCAACAGGCACTCAGATGTTAAACATTCCAACTCCCTTACCTTGAGGATGGTCCTGACTAACAAATTTATCAGATTCTCATTCTGCTACAGCTGAGCAGGACTGACAGACAGACTAACTGGGATGACCCTAGGGGTCTGATAAGAATCCGGTAGGCAGACTGGCAGCCATACAGGTTGCATCCTCCTCCCTTTGGAGTTTGATGTGAGCCACTCAAGTGGGGATCCAAGAATCCTCCTCCAGACATCTGAGGAGACTCAAGAAATCTCAAAGGCATTTCCAACAGTACCCAGAGAGGTCCCTGCTCCACTCATAAGGGCAACAACTGGTGATCAAAGAGGTCAGCACAGTTAGTCTTCTTGGCCAATACATCAGATTCAATGGCAAACAGAAACAGGTCTCTCTCTCCAAGTAATTTTTTTTTTACCAGGAATTAAACTCATAACTTTGTGCTTGCCAGGCAGGTGCTATGCCACTGAGCTACATCCTTGGCCCTTCTCTCCTAGTATAAATCTCTTGTTTTTTTTTCTTTTATCTAGTAATTAGATTAAAATCAGTAATTAAGTTATCCCTTGTCTTTCTTCACTCTAATATCTCTGATATAGATTTTGTCAACCATAAATCTGCATAGGCCTTTAAATGGTACTCTTGTATCCCTTTTACACCAAAGTCCAATATCTAGACTAGTCCAGATAGATGGAAATCTTTGCTTTATGAAAGGTTTTCAATAAGTCCCACCATTTTCTGGTGGTAATGCACCAGAGTTTAATAGTTCTCAGTATCAAAAATCCTTCCTATCTCTTTTTTGCATCTAGTTAAAGCTTTTCTCTTCTTAAACCCTCTCCTCTCCACTACTTAAAACTCCTCTTCACTTATACCTCTCATATTACACACTTTCCTCTTATACCCTAGTTAAAACTCCTCTCTTAAACATGGAATGGCTGAGGATTGTTTTCTGTAAAAAATAATCCTTTAGGTATTATATATTTTTTGAAAGTAGTTGGATTACTCTCAGTATTGCTTTCTGTAAGATAGTTTAACACTGAATCCCACTAAGGAATAAGACCTGAATATCTTGTGTGAGCCCAGAAATTATTTTAATATTATAAATGATCCTGGTTAATAATGACCTATGGTCCTTTTTCCCTCATGTTCTTACCCACACTTCCCCAACACTCAAACTGTCATCTCAATACCAGTCTGTTCTGCCTAGTGTTTTTAACAGGCTAAACAATTGTGTTTTGGGGGCTGGGGATTTAGCTCAGCAGCATAAGCGCCTGCCTTGCAAGTGAGCGGTCATGAGTTCAATCCCTGGTACAAAAAAAAAAATTGTGTTTTCTATGAATTGTACCTCTGATTTGACCAAATTGAACCTTGTTTTCCTAGAGAGCTGGCATTGAATTTTATTCACCACTATGTTCCTAAGCCCCATTCTAGTAAAGAGGAGTTATTCTATATATATTCGCGGGTTGAAAAATAAAGAAAAAATAGATCAGTGGATCAGAAATGCTGGAATGCAACCACTAAATTAATCAGAAATGCCTGAAGAACACCATTTGGTTGTGTTCAGCCCAATCAGTTAATTATATTTAATGGCTACCAAAGTTAAGCTCTTCCAGATTGCTTTATTTAAAAATGTCCTTCAGCATGCAAGTACTGTATGAAGTTACTGAGTTGAGAGAAAGGATCAGGAGATGTCAATGAATGACTGTGATGTTCTCATCCTTCAGTGTTGCCCTGGCCCTGCCATCCTCCCACATTCCTGCCTTTTTAATCATTAAGACTCTGAAGTCCATGCAGATTTTTTAAAATTTTATTTTAAAGAGGTTAAAAGAACATAAAACAAAACAGTAGAAACGATACAGGATTTCAAAACGAGATGATAGGAAATTAAGAATAGTCACTATAATGTAGATTATTGTAGTCTTAGTGAGCAGTATTCAGTGCAACCATTGCTAAGGAAATCTGCCAACTTGTCCTGAAACCTTTCTCCTCTCTCTTTTCAGTGGGGTGAGGGATGTGTGTGTGTGTGTGTGTGTGTGTGTGTGTGTGTGTGTGTGTAAGGCCTGTGTATTCTGGTTCCCATGTGCCACCTGCTGGTGTCCCAGATCACTGCTTCCAAAGTGCTCAGAGTGCCATTTTATGGCTAAAGAAAAGGAAGAGACTCTACAGCAAAGCATGAAGTTACTCAATAGTCTTGCCTAGGTGTCAGCTCATTCTTACTGCCTGTCAGTAGTGGAGGTGAAGAGCTCCCTCCCAGATCTGCACTCTAGTTTGCAAATTCTTAGTCCTTTAAAGCATTCTTTAGCTATGCAGTCCCCCACACATCCATAAAATGATTTTTAAAAGAATGCACAAGAAAAATCTCTGTACCCTTATAATATATAATATTGATATATGATAATATAATAGTTGGTGAATACACATATAAAAAGAAAATATTGTTTCAGTGTTTGGTAAACCCATGCAAGTCTCTCTAAAATAAAACAACAAGAGAATGGAGAAAGGAAGAAAGAAAAGAGAAGTTCTCACCAAAAATATTGATTAACATACATTTAATTAGTTCTAAACACTTTCTAATTAAAATTTCTCAGAATATTTTTAATTAAAACTATTTATGTTTCTAGAATTTTATATGGAAGTAATAAACTATTAAAAACACTGATTATAATGTTATTAAAAAGTAGATGCAATCACCAAGATACAAGGTAGTTATCTTGAAACAACAGTAGCTATGGTCCTTAACGGCCTCCTGAATGTGGATTCTGACCTAAGTTAACCTGGCTTCTGTATTAACATTCAGCATGAATGATTCTGTACGGAGAGGTCTCATGTCTTCTATATATTCTTAATCTTGATCGTTCTTAAGAATATTTCCAAATTTCTAGAGACATGTGCTTTGCCTTCTGTTTTAAGAAGTATTTATTCCCTGCACATTGTGATATATGCCAAACATTATTTTTATGTAAAATAATTTCCCTCCTGAATATCTTCTCTTCTGTCTTTTCCTGAGCCTCAGGCTCAAAGATTTGTACCTGGAAGCCATGTCAAAGAGTGATGAAAGAGTGCAATTTATTTCTTCCTCAAAGGCCAGAAAAGCTCTGATGAAAACAATTCCTCTCACCCACTTGCTGCCTAAGCCCCCTTTGAATCCAACCTGCTTATTTTAAACACAGACCTCCATAAAATCTACAACTACAGCCCTCAGGCAGAAGCCCCACAAGCACTGAATTGAAAAATCTGAAGAGGAAATGAAGATTTCGGCTTTTTTGACACAGCGCTTGGTCTTCTAGTTTACCACATGAGCAAGATAATTTCCTCAGTATCTTAGTTTTTCTGTATATAAAATTGGGACAAAAATACTGGAACTAGAATGCTGCTAATATTGGTTAATGTTTACTGAGCAATGGTTATATGCTGAACACTAACAGTGGGTTATCTCTCACTTAGTTCTCATAAAATTGGTATCTTAGGGGAGTCTTTAGCAGAAACAGAAAATGAACCACAGCATCCCAGTGATTAAAAGGGGCCTTTAAGAACACCTCCCCTAAATTTTCCCATTTTCAGATGAAGAGTCCAGAGAGCACAAATCCCTATTAATGGCAGCATGGGCCAAAGTGACAGGACCCACTATGTGAGTCCCCACCACATGGCCTCCAACCAACCAAAGCTCACCACATCGCCTCCAACCAACCAAAGCTCATCAAAATATCCAACTGGACATATATTTTGAAATTCAAGTAAATGATTAGCAGACCTCTATGTTTTTTAAGTAAACTCAAATGTCACAAAGTATTTAAATACTTAATGAAAGGCTCTCTTCTATGAAGTTTTAGTACTTCTTTCTGATTGAATTCCTTCTAATGACCTGAGTTGTATACCTTTTAAAAAATCTCTTTATTATTCCATTAGTACATGTTTGAAGTGCATGAAATCTATACTCATCTTGAGGAATAGGTACATTTACTTATATATCTTGATTTTTTCATTCCTCTTTCCTCCACCATACACCTCCCTCCCTCCCCCCATTTTCATTATTATTTTTGTTATTACTATTATTTTAATTCATGTTTCCATATATAATGATTACATACATATAATGATTATATAAGTGGGTATTTGGTACATACACCTGACACATCATCTTAAATCTTTTTATGTCCTCTTATTTTTCCTGCCTCCTCACACTCTTAGTCTCTTGGACCCCTACCTATTTACAAAAAATAAACCTATCCTTGTATCAATCTTTTATTTTACTCTTTATTTGTACCTTTTACAGGATTTTGCAGGAAATCTATGTTGTACAACCACTGAACTGACAACTATATATAAAAGATCTCATCTGATTTTATTACTCAAACAAGAGAAATGATATGGTAATTAAATTCATGTGTTTTATTTCACTTGAAACTATATTTTCCATGTGAACCCATTTTCCTACAATATCTTTATAGCTGAGTAGTATTCCATTATGCAGAAATACCACATTTTCTTTATCCATTCATCTGTCAATGGATATGTAAACTGCTTCTAATAGCTACTGTGAATTGTGCTGCTGTAAAAATTAATATGCATCATTATCTATAAATATGGTTTTGCCCAGGAAGTCATTTGAATGCCTTGTCCTCTTTGTTAAGCACCAGAAATAGAGTTAAAGAAGTCTGGAGGACATTCATGTGGTCTGGTTTATGGAGCTCTGTGATTAGGCCTTGAAGAAGAAGAATGACCCTGTGGATTATCTGCCAAACACTCTGGCAAGCATTTTCCTTTACATAGTCATCCAACATGGACACTGACTAGACAAAGTCACTCTCATGACCCTTCATTTGAACCTCAGAAGAATAGAGTAATTTGAACATAGGACCCAGTTGGTAGTTTTCAGAACAGGTACTGGAAATCAGGTCTTCCTAACCCCAGACTGGGATTATTTCCCAGCTGAGATGGTTCTTCTTATGCAAGCCATGCCCACAATTCTCCAGAGATGTCAAATTTATAAGCAGAGATGAACTGACCAAAAAATGCTCCTACTACAGGAACAACAACTTCATGAGTGTATCTTATTGGCTGCACATTTTTAGTGACACCTCTGTACTCAAGATCAACATAATACCCCCAATAGATAGTATTTATAGGAAATCAACTTCATACAAGCCACTAGGCTGACAACTCTCTATATAAAAGATCTTATCTAATTTTATTATCATCCCTTGTTTCATATAAGGTTAAGTCACTTGCCTGAAGTCACAGGCAGAAGCATGACCTGAACCCTAATCACTTAACTTCAGAATTTATATTTAATGACCATATTCCTAACCACTATTCTTCACTGCCTTTACTGAGGGGTAAAGAGGAGGAGAAAGAAGGAGAGAAAGAGAAAATTCAGTGGGCACTGTTAGCTAAAAAGCACTGTCTTGAGACAGCTAACCCCAGTGCTTTGTGGGTTTTTCTAATTCTAATTTCCAGTTCCTGTGTCCATTATCTGGGTGGGTGGTAATAGCCTGAAGCTCTGGTGTTAATAAAACAGGTTCTCCACCCCCTATGCAATCCTAAAGGCTGGGATGAATTCTAGGTAAGTAAGGTAGGTTGAGCATTTTGAATCAGAAATGAATATATGAAATTGGTTGGATTTATCACAGAAGAGAGAAAGCAGGGGCTTTTCCCCTCAGATCCTCCTCAGGACATGTGAGATCCTTAACTCTCTTTGGAAAAGGTACCAACGCTGGAGTCAGACAGACATGGATCAAGCCTTGGCTCAGCTCCTGGCCAGCTGTGTGATACGGGCCAGGTACCTGAAGTGCTTGACACTGTGCTTGGTGCCTGGTAAAGGATCAGATATGTGCTCATGAGAAAATGAAAATGAGCGTGGTTTCAGACCTATCCAGGATTCCCTGATCTCCGACTTGTCTGCCCCAGTCCTGTCTGCAGATTTTACACTGGCGGTACGTCTCTCTGCCAGTCAGGTGGCTTTTCTTAGCCTACCTAATGGGAGAACATTTCTGGCTCAGGGAAATCAACCCTGCAAACCTACTGAGAGCTGCCATTCTCCAGGATGAGCCTTACTAGGACCCTGCTCCTTTCACATCACCCTGAATTCTTGCTTCTGAGTAGGAAAATTCATTTCTCAATCCCTAGTCAGGTAATCTGTGAGGAGAGGGATAGGTTGAGATGGAAAAGGCGACAGCTACAGTCTCAGGGTTGATGGCTTCAGATCCCCCAGGGATTCAACGGACTTTAGATTTATAGGCCCATAACAGCAGGAAACGGCCTCCTGGCTGAGCTCAGTGCTGTATCGGGGCCCAGGGGGCTCCTGCCTGATGCTGTTTGTGAACCTCTTTAGTTCTCTAATGCCATGTTCCCTAAATCTGTGGTATTAGAATGATGAGAAAGGGCAGAGGAGGGTGATTCATGCCCCAGTTACCCTGACAATGAAATTGAGGGAAATCAGATTTCTCTGAGCATGCCAGCAACATCCCTGCCGGAGCCTGCCATGGCTGTAGGGCTGGGTTTGTTTGGTTTCTACGATTTTTCTTTTTAATGTCATTATTTTTATTATTTTGCCTAATGTTTTTATAATGTGCTTACTATGGAGGTTGCTCTGAGCGTGCTGGCTCTTCAGGGATAAGGTGGGCTACACTAGTTCACTCCAGAGACTGCTGTTTTGCTCATCCCTTCATCGGAAGGGAGCAGTGTTTTCACCCTGTCTCCTTTCCCAGTGCTGTTCTGACTAGGGACATTAAACAGAAGATCACTAACTTTTTTAGTCCCACTGAGACCAAAGCTCCAGTTAATAAATCCAACCAACTGTTCCTTTCTATCCACCTCCCATCCTCCCAGTCAAACCACTCCGTTTCCATCATTCTTTTTAAATTTTTATTTACTTTTGTTTGTTTATCCATTTTCATGATACTGGGAATCGAATGTAGGGCTACATCCCTAGTCCTTTTTATTTTGAGATAGGGTCTTTCTTACTAAGTATGCTAAGCAAAGACTGAGCTTGTGATCCTCCTGCCTCACCTTCCCAGAGTGCTGGCATTTTAGGCATATGCTTCCATACCTGGCCATCCTTCTTTCTATATTATGGTGTTATCTCCTCCCCTATTTCTTTTTTAAATGTGATATTTGAATCAATGATAACACACCCCTCTTCTGGGATAGTAAGCATTCATAAAATAGTTTAGATTTCCATAGATTAACCAGGAGAGGTGTCAATGACATATTTTTAAGCAAAGAAAGTTAGTTCAAGGGTAATGGTTTTGCAGCATCCACTTTAACCTAAACAAACATGCAACATATGGATGTACTGGTTTTAATACCTGTGTACCGACATAAATAGCTGCATGTGTACATAGACACCACCCAGGGTATTAACACAAGTTACATGATTGGAGGATGTTGGAAAAAGTACTAATTTTTAAAGAAATAACTATAATGCTTCATTAGCTGCAGTTAATCCTTGTTACTTTAGAAATTTTGAAGAGAAATTTGATACTTTTCAATCAACTGATCTATCAATCAATAAGTGACATATGGTTTTATTTTTATTTTAAATGCGTTAGATGCTCAGATCCCTGCATATGGGGCTGGATCTGTGCAGGGTCCAGTGGGGTGGAGACACTGCCTCAGCTGCAGCCATTTTTGGTAGACTCACACTGGTGCCTGTCATCCACTGAAAACCCTCAGTGGTTTCCATTCGATCTGGACAAAGATATGTCTCTTTCTGCCACTCTACTGACTTTTGGAACAGATTTTTGTTTACCCCAAGTGCAGGACTTCAAGTTTTCACTACATTTTTCCTGTTGGTTTTGGCTTTCTATTCCAATTGTCAAGGTCTTTTCAAAATCTGCTCCTCCTACTTAGCTGATTAGCCCACCTTGGTGCCAACTTCAAATTTGATCAGCAGTTTTTTTATGTTTTGATTTAAGTCCCAATAAAAATGTTCAACAGGACAGTGCTAAAGACACAGTTTTACACTTGCTCATTTTAGATAAATAAAGATAAATATTTTTGTTTGTCTTTCAATATGCTCCTTTTATCGTACAAAAGTCTCTTAATAAATGAAGAGGTTTGTACTGGACAAATCAATAGCCATCACCATTAGTGATGGTAACAGTAAACACTAATCACAAACCCACTTGAGCCAATCCAGACGCACAGCAGCCTTAGTCAGAGCTATGGAGCATATGGCTCTGTCCACAGCTGCTCTGAGGCATCCAGATGCAAGTAGGAGGTGGGCTGGGAGTGGAGCGAGCAGACAGTGGGGGCAGGAGTGAGGGAGGAGGGAGCAGACAGGTGAAGGCAGGCAGGGGAGGGGATCGAGGACTAGGTTCCCAAATCAATCTCCGTGATGGTGTAGTTAATGTGCAAACAGCAAGCAACAGCTGCTGATGGCGTCCATCCATGACAGCACAATCGTATGACAAATACTTCCCATCACACACAGAGAGCTGCATCCCCTGCTTTTTGGTTAATGGACTTTGACGCACCTACTCAAATCACTTCTTCCCAGCTCTTACAAGTCTTTGTCACAGATATGAGGGAATATTCTCTTCTCCACGTGGCTATTTCTCAATGCTGTAACTGAGCAAGGACCCAGACATGGCAGAATATGGCTGTAACCCCAGCACTCTGGAGACCAAGTCAGGAAGATCACTGCAAGGTCGAGGCCAGCCTGGCTACAAAGTGAATTTATGGCCAGCCTGAACAGTCTCCAAAAAGAGAGAAAATATACATAGATAACTGAGCAAGTGGCCTGTACCGCCCTTGCCCTCTCCCAACACTTCCGCATTCCTGGCTTGACCATTTTCTTATATAAAAGAAGGAAATTTTACCCAAGTGATAAAGGATGCTAATTCAAGAATAGTCTTCACTGGGAGTTTGTGATATAATTTGAAGCAACATTTTTTAAGCAACAGTCAACCCTCTCTGTGCCTTGGTTTCTCTAACTGAAATGGGAATAACATAACTACCGTATTTTTTAAGATTAAATGAAATAGCTTGTGGCAGAGTGGTAGGTGCTAACTATTAGCTAAATCAGAGTCTGTATCTCCAGAAGGTAAGGGCATGGCTTTCTCAAACCTCTGGCTTCATCCTTTTGTAAACATGGGTGGGGTTCGTAGATAAGCTTTGCAATACTCACTATTTTACCATTACTCTCTTGGGGCTCCTAAAAATATTTTGAGGGCCTTTTACAGGAGTCTTACATTTGCACTGATTATTTCACCTGACATTTGCTGATTGTCAACTCTGTACCAACTGTGGACTGGGTCTTAGACCTTCAGAGATGACTGAAGCAAGATCCTCATGCTCAAGCAGTTCATAGTCTAGTGTTCATAAACTATAATATTTACCCCCAGGTCAAACACATACACACAGGCACGCATGCACGCACACACACATACACACATACACACGCACAGATACACATCAACAGCTGCGATATCAACAAAATCTACATACCAAACCCTTACTACATACAGTGAATTCTGCTGTTTTCTCTTCTATTTTATTTTTTAAACTGACTTTCACAACTCACAAGTAGGATGTTAACTCATACTTTTAAAAGCTTCACTCCAAGATTGGATAAGCACACCACGCCTACTGTCAACATTTGCTAGAGGCTATGGGAATGCCAAACAAAAAGCTTCCATGTGTGCCAGTAAGAGTCACCAGACCCAACAGTTATATTTTAAGGGCAGTGAGGTCTGTCAGGGCTTTTGGTGTTTCTGGAAAAGGGAGTGACATGGGCGAATGAAGAGAGGAATAAAAGCAGGGTGTTTAAGAAGTTTTGAATTATAATCACCAGGGATCTGTGGGAAAAAAGAGAGAGATTGAGTTTTAGATATAAATAGGTGTTTTCAAGTAAAAATTAAGAAACCAAAACACTGCATGGGGAAAGTTTTTGCTGTTAAGCAGGAAATCCAAGCCAACACAGAGTCTTGGCTCTGGCAAATGATATTTCAGGGGAATAAGAAACAAGGTTAGTTTTTTTAAGACAACAGACCATAAAATATCCCTGGTCAGTTTTTAAAAATTAAAATTGCTTGAGTATGGCCTATTGCTAGACAGCATCTGGGTATGTGGGTTTGGTATGTTCAGGCTGGGTGGAGGTGTTGTCTTTGACTTCAAATAATGTTTCTTTTTTTGGTAACGGGGATTAACTCATGACCTCACACTTGCCAGGCAGGTGCTTATGCTGCTGAGCTAAATCCCCAGCCCGAAGTGTTGTCTGTTAAGCGCTAGAGCACCCACCTCAGCGTTGTAACAGGCAAGGATCCTTTTAGCAGGGTTCATGTCTGTACCACTGACAATAGGCACAGGAGCTCACCAGCATCTATCAGGGACTAGATCATAAAGGAGTTCAGGGCCTGCTAAAGAGTTGGATGTGGTAAAGAAGAGCAGTGGACCATTTAAAGCAGAAGAGTACCCTCAAATTCATAGAAGCATCAATATTCCAGTAGAGCGGCAGATGGATTAGAAAGAAGTCTTGACTGGAGGAAGGCAAACCAAATAAGCAACATGTTAATAGTTCATGAAACGGTGATGGTAGTCTGAAAGAGAACAGAAAGATGAGAATGAGAACAGTGGGTTAGGATATACAAAGTAGAGGGATCCACGTGACCTAAGGACTGATTAGCCGGAAGAGATGAGGGAAAAGCAGGATGATAGCATCAGGTTACTAATGTGGATGGTTGGGAAGATTGGGGCAGATCTGAAGTGTTCTGAGAGAGAATGAAATGAACCAGTCAGCATGAAGGCACTGTTACTATAGCCCAATTGGTCTCCCATGCATTCCTATGACCAGAAACATCTTCCACTTATCTATAAGGCCCAAATACTCATGAATTATAGACCTAACTTCCTCTCATGAACACTAAGAAATGTGGCCAAGATCACTGCAAAAAAGGAAGGAGAGGAGTCTACCTGCTGGTATGCATGGCGTGAGGTTGGCCCTGCCATCCAGAGAACAGCCCTTTTCCAAAAGACACGTATTGTGGTTGGGATTCTTAGGGCAGTCAAGTAATTTTCCACTTGGACAAAGAACTGGGTGCAAAGAAAAATATCAGTGAGAAACATAAAGAAACATCTGTCAACTCTGCCTCCAGAATCACTCATTATCCGTGTTTCTGAGGTTGTAGGTGAGACTCAGGTGTACTGTATCTAGAGATTGAAACAGCTTCTTCCCAGACTATGGTCTGAGAGACATCGTCTGCAACATGTAGAACTGTCCAAGAAAAGTCCAAATTCTAATTCCTAGCACCTGTGAATGAGATTTTATTTAGAAATAGGGTCTTTGCAAGATACAGTTAAAGAGAGATGAGACCATCTCAGATTGAGTAGTTTCCCTAAATGCAATTGCCTTATTAGTCCTGTTGTATACTGGGTACTAACAATGCTTTTGCATCCCAAGTGTGATACAGAGCAGGAAAAGCATGGTTTTCTTGGGCATTTGTAGTCATGCCTTCTCAGTGTCTGTTTCTTCATCCTTCCTTTACCAATGGATCTGGAATATACAAGATGCATATTTGGCAGGGGTGGAGGGTACTGGGAATCAAACTCAGGACCTCATGCTTGCCAGGCAGGTACTGTACCACTGAGCTATGTCTCCAGCCTCTATATGATGCACACTATCAAGCTTAAACTTCTATCTATATGATCTACAGTTCAGATAATATTCTGATTTTTCCTTCTTTGCAAAAGACCCCTGAGAAGAAGACCATGACCTAAAGTCTTTACCAATTTGCCTTCAGTTTGCACTAACCAGGGCAATACGGCATTCCAATTCTTCTTAGCTTTCAGAAAACATCAAAAAATAGTTTCTCCTCAAGAAAAGAAAGATAGAGAGCCAAGAGATAATGGAAGGTGTCATAATACTAAAAACTGATAACATTCTCATTTCTACTTAAAAACGTCATAGTACAAAGAGCAATTGTTTTCCCAGATTGGCCAAATTCATTAATTGACCTTGTAACATGATAGGTGAGCCCTGGAGTTAAAATGTGTCTTCTTTCCTAGAAATTAAAAACAAACAAACAAACAAAAGGAATAAGAGGATTTAACCAAATGCCCATATGGTCCTTATATAATCATTTAACCTCTGTTTGGCCCAATGTGCTTATTTATACACTAAATGAAAATAGGGAAAGGATATCTATTAATTAATTAATTAATGATTGAAAGGAGCTTTAAAAGTGCTATGTAAATGTTATGCAGTGTTGTAGGGCCCATGGGAATCTTTGACAAAGCAGGGCGTCAACTCCAAATCAAGAAGCAAATGCAGGCACTTTGGAATGGAAAAAAAAAAAACTATTAGTATTTGTTACTATGATGTATTCTCTTTTTTCTAATTCAGATCAAGAAATTAGAAACTGTGAAAATGTGGATTCTCGGTTTTCAAGCCCATGTGAGCCCAGAAACTCTCCTAAGTGGTTACACTCAGCAAATGCCTGCACACTGAAACAAAATCAAAAGATGGAAGCAAACTGGAACTGGAGAAGAGCTACAAAACAAATGCTGTCAGCATATGTGTGAGCAAAAACAATTTACTCTGCTTATGTTAAAGTGTGTGTGTGTGTGTGTGTGTGTCAAATAGCTCAAAATAAAACCTCTTGAACCCACCTAATTTTAATATTATACTCATTAGAGAAAAGAGACCTTTCTTAAACCTTCAGCCTGTAGGTGGGTGTCCTCCAGGGTAAGCAGCTTAGTTGTTTTCTATTCCTCAATGAATGGAGCCCTGGCTTTCCAGAGGCCTGGGGCAACCACTGATCCTTATAATTACAAGCAAAATATGGTGTTAATTCATCCCTTTAAAAAAGTTAATTCAAATTAAGCTGTTGAAAAGTGTGTAATATGTTCTAAAAGAATAAAAAATTATCTTTACAGTAATAACAACAAAAATAATTTTTTTCCAATTTAAACAACGTCTGGCTTCAGTAATTAGAGAAGAATTATTTCACAGATTGAAAAACAGCTTTCAGTATTCAGGCCTGACTTAGCTTCTGTTTTCCTGCTGAATGGCACTTTAAAGCTTCTGGCGCCCTGTGGTCCCACGAGAGAGCAGGATTTTCTGGACTGGCAGCTCCTTCTTTCCAAATTGCCACGATCTAAAGTAAGCAACAGCGATCATAGAGTCAAGGATTGCATACTGTTTTTGGAAACCATGAAACAAAGATATACCAGAAAATCCTATCTTCCAAAATATTTCCTTTTTAAATGAGAACAAATGTTTGACCTTAATGCTTTTGCAGTTGATAATTCTTATCCAACTGAATAAGTAATGATGGCCAGAGTTATTCAGAATTGTGTGGGATAATAAAGGGGTCTCCAGGAATGCCCACTTTTGAACCGGCATAATCCATGAAGTAGCCACAGTTGCTTACATCAGTTGTTTTCTCCACAACTATACTATTAATTAGCTCATAAAAATGTTAGTGTTCAAATATTCGGTGAAACTTAACTGTAAACATTCCTTTTGGCTGGGCATGGTGGTACATACCTGTAATCTCAGCATTCAGGAGGCTGAGGCAGGAGGATCACCTGAAGATCAAGACCAGCCTGGGCTACATAGTGAGTTCAAGACCAGCCTGGGCTACATTAGTGAGTTCAAAGCCAGCCTGAACTGCATAGTGAGATTTTCTCTCAAAAAAAATTTTTTTTTCATTTTGAAAAGATCATCTAATTATAATGACAGCCAGTCTAAGTGGTGTTTGTGGAAGGAGACTCAGCTGTGTGTATTTGGCATTCCAAGGGTCTTTTGGATACCAAAGATGGGTTTGTAGGACTCTGCTCCCTTGACAAGAAAGAAAGAAAGAAAGAAAGAAAGAAAGAAAGAAAGAAAGAAAGAAAGAAAGAAAGAGAAAGAAAAGACAAATAAGGCAATCCCTCTAATAAAAATTCCCTTTTATATTCTTTCCTAATCCTCTTAAACTCCTGAAATGGCAAGAGAAGTGGGAATATCTGAATCTGCTGGAAGGTTAGAATAATTAAGAAAAATGCCAACGGAAAGTAAAGAAAGCTTTTAAACCTTGCACAAACATAAATTTTTATATAATCCAAAAGAAAAATATGCAAAGTGCTAAATTCTTCATGGAGGCCATCCCAGAAAATCCCAAATCCTAACTTTTCTCCAAAGTCCTCATGTCTATAAGAACAATTTCCTTCTCTCCTCACCTCCACTCAGCATCTGAGAAACCCCTTTCTCTGTCCACAGGATTACATCCCCTGCAGCAGGACACTTCCTAGGGCTGAGATACTCCATCTAGAATGAGATCCAGGGGCCTCTAGGATAACAGATTGCAGAGGCGTTTAGTATCTCAAGCATCATGGTGTGCACTGGGGCTTCGACATTCTTAATTCCAGATGTTATCTTATTCAAAAGATAAACTGGACACAAACCATCCTTATTTTCCACACTCACAGAAATTCTAACACACTAAACCAACGAGAAAGGAAAGAAATATTTTCCTATCTCAGTCTTAATTCACAAAGAAGATGGACCCATTCAATAGAAACCTCTAGGTCTCATTCTAGATGGTCAAGGCGTTAATTCTTTTCCTTTTTCTTTCGTCATCTATCCTTTCCCTCCATGTATACCACTTACCAATCGTGTCCCACTGAGCTTTCCTGGGATCAGAAACTGCTCCATTAGAAAACCCAGTATCTCTTAAAGATCCTACTAAATGTTTCATTTATTTTTTCATTCATTCAACAGATACTTATTTACCACCTATAGGCACCTTATTTTGTATTTTGTATTTTTCAGGTAAATAAAACTCCACAGAGCTTTTTGCCATTATATAGAGTATGATTTATTGGAAGAAGTACAATACAGTCTTTTTTTTTTTCGGCCCAAGATAACCCTTCCCCAATCCTCTGGGCATAAAAGGGTAGGGATCTTTCTTCCAGTAACACTTGTTAGAAGCCTACATAGGAAGAACTGCCTAAATGAGTTATCATTTTGTCAGTGACTCAGACCAGGTTACCTTTTATTCCAAGTGCTTTTGGTACAAAATTACTGTAACACAAGGCAGTGAAACAGCCAATCACAAGAGAGCTTTTCAAATTGTTCCGAACCCACAATCAAATAATCAGGGTGTGAAAGCTCATGTTTAGAGATTATCTGGCTTTCCCTGCCCTTATCATACACACACACAGCCATTTTGCAGATGAAGATACTGAGGGATGATGATTTGGTGTGTCCAAAGTGAAACAGTGGGTAGAGGAGGAAGAGCAAACTGGGGCTTCTGCTCGCCAGTTCTAGGCACGCTCCACCACATCCTGCCACCTTGTACAAAGAAAATCTGTTTGCTAGGGTCTGACTCCTCACAGTTTTGTTGCAGTGTCCAGTCACTCAGGCCAATGTGGGGGTGATTTGTATCCTTTCTGTTAACTTCTTTCTAAACTGCTCACACTCAGGAACAGAATCTAATAAACATGGCATCAACAGCCACACTGTGTTCCCTATGAGAAGAACCAGCATTCCTCCTTTGGAGGAAAATTTGAAAATGTATTAAAGATACTTTTAAAAGATTTAAAAAAGAATTAAAAGGAGCTGGGGATTTAGCTCAGCAGCATAAGAGTCTGCCTTGCGAGCACACAGTCGCGAGTTCGATCCCCAGTACTGATTAAAAAAAAAAAAGAATTAAGATATGTCATGTACATGTACCAACTCCCTAAAATGAATGTGATCATGTACAAAAACCATGTACCAATTAAAATAAATGCTTAAAAATATTGCTTAAAATACTTATATAACCAAAAAAGTCATTTATTTAGTAAAACTTGAGGAGCATCTATACATTCTGATCATTCTATTGAAAACATGATCACTTTTGAAACTACCTAAGAAGAAACCACAGGGAAGTAGCAAGAAGATGATGACCCAAAGTTTTTAAAAAATGTGTATTCTTTATATTTTTATTCATTCATAGATGAGAATAGTGATAAATTGTGCTATGTCATAAAATATGTGTTATCCAAGATTATAGAAGTTGACACTGTGATTTTCCTGCATATCTTTTAATTTATTAATTTAAATTAAATTATAAAACATTTGTCATTAAATGTGTAAATGTGTATTTTTTCTACTGTTTTATAAAACTAGTGCTCACATCTTGAAACATGAAAACTATTAATTAGGTGTAAAAAATATATTCAACATCACTGTTTCATCATTTGGAAAACAACTTGGGCTGGGATGGAAACTTCAGGCTTTGAAAATACTCTCTGATTCCAATTTGATAGCTGTAGTTTCATTTCATCAAATCTTAGTCTTAAGGGGTTAATGGAGGTTAAAGATCACTCTACCTACCAGTCTTGGAATGTGTGTGAACACATTGTACAGTTTTTATTAGGTATTCTCTTTATTACCTTTATGTTTCAATCCCTGGTGGCCACACTCTATTTTTAATAAGCAGGAAATTCTGTAAAGTGATTGTTCAATAGTTGCATTTAACTAGCAGGCCAGTTCCTGAGCCAGTAGGTCAACACTGAGCTCATAGACAGAACTGGTAAGAAACCAGGCTGGCTCAACCTCCCCATTTTAAATGAAGGCCCTTGCATTCTGCTGCTCATTCAAAATCAAAGAGATTTCAGGGTTCATTCTCTACCTTGGGAGATAAAGGCAAAGAGGAGAGGGTGCGTTTTGCTATTCCATACTATGAAAACAGAAGATAGTGCTTAGCATTGGTAAGACAATGAGCAAACAATTACTCTTAGTACAAACGATTACTCTTAGTGATGTGTTTTTATACTTTTGCTTATGATTGTGGAGTTTTATTCAAAAAATGAACAGGTTTCTCATCCTCAGGGCCATCAAAGCCCAGTAATGTTTCCTGCTTTAGAGGCACATTGGGGTCTGCTCTCTGTTCCACAGTTTCTGTCTCTTTTATGGATAGAATCATCTGAACTAGGAAGTAAGCACATAGTTCAGAGAAGCCTTATAGAAATCCTGAACAAACTCCTCATTAGTGGGCCTGCCACTAAAAAGAAAATAGGTGAAAATGTTTCCAATGTAGGAAATAATTAGCAAGAGACAAAAAAGCCTCTGTACTGCAGAGATACTGGCCCTATTTAAATGATTAAATGTGAGGGGTAGGGAATGACCTTTGGGAACACATATACATATCTGGATATGTGCTGAAATATATCCTTCATGTCTGAAAATAATGGAACTAACTTTGAGTCTATAGCATTATGATGCTGGTGTGTCATATCAGCTATTTCTGGGAGGGTAAGGTGTGGAAAATATTGCACATGTAAGCTTTGTCACATGATAGATGGGAGTTCAATTATGCCGGAGGTTAGCAAAAAAGCTAGGAAAGAGCTAAATAATATAGATGGCCACAACTCAGAAATGTTTAGCAGGTCTTGCACAAATTGACAGGGTCCCCCAAAGCTATTGTAGGCTTCAAGGTCTGGCAGTTTTGATGGTTCACTTTGGCATCTCACCCTTCTGCTGCTTTGTACAGCCCTGCAGAAGAGACCCTCTACCACTAACCTACATATACAGACACCGATGCTTATATTCCTACTTAAGATTACAGGACCATGTTACCTGAAATTACACAACCATTTGGTTAACTGAATTTTTTAAGCTTAGTTGTTTAAGGTAGTGATTGGGTTCATACTGATACTTGTTGGTCATCCTCTCCACTGGTATAACTAATAGGGTAGACCTCCAAGAACAGCTATCTAAACAAAAATCCAAATATTATCCTTAATAATACACTACAAAAATACCTAAATTCCTCCCTGCCTAAGGTTTAGCCTTCCTGGGGGACAGCTGGATTGAAAAATATATTTTGGCTTCATTTGTCCTAATCCAAATTAAGGACAAATAAGTTGATGCAAAAGAGGAGATTTTATTAGATCTTAGTTATAGTTTCAAAAGAAAGCTAGAACATAAAGCAAAAATGCCTATCTCTCTCCCCATCACTATCACTAATGTAGGAAGATTAGTCCCCTATAGGAAAAAAACAAAGAGAAGGTAGACTTCTCACTGAACCATAGACCAAAAATAAAGGTGCCCATTCCAGTTTTTTGTTTGTTTGTTTGTTTCCTTTGTTGGTGAGAGAAACATATTCATTATCTTTTGAGAAATATATATCAATTCTTTTATAATTTGTCAAAAGGATTATTGAGCCTAATCATTTTCATTAATCATTCATTTACCCAAAGAGAGAAATGTTTGGGAGGGTGGAAAGAGTGTCAGAAAGAGTCTGGCTCTTACTTGGAAACAAAAAGGAAATTCCACTCTCCATAAAAAATGGAGTCAATAAATATATCGCACCCACAAATTCCAGCTCAGTGATATTTAGGGAGATCAATAGAGAATAGCAGGATATTTGTAAAATTTCAACACAAGTGTAGATGCTGTGAGATTGCCACAAAAATGAAGGAGTCTCTACTTTTATAGATCAGGACAAAAATCTTGCATAAAATCTAATAAGGAAAAACATTTTAGTACAGGATAGCAGAATAATCAAATTCAAATTATATAATGAAGATTGTAATTGTTGTCAGGTTTAGGGAAATGAAAGAGCGTTGCAGGATAGAAATAGTCGAGGAAAGCTCTTTAGAGGCAGTAACACTTGAGGCAGCATGAGTAGTTCTTCCTACTCATAGGAAATAGGAACAGTAGGATATTGTGACAGTGGGTTGTTGCACTGTGGAAGAGGAAGCAATAGGATGGAAAAGCCAATAGTAAGGGTACTGAGAGTCAATACAGTTATGATGGAGACAGCTGTTGAGGAATCCCAAAGCCAGGAGGGATCATTAACACTGGTTGTGATAAGTACTGAAGGTTATTGTGAATGTTCTACAGAGATACTTGCCAAAACAAATCATCCTACCAACCAGAGAGTCACGGGTCATGAAACAACATTTGAAGCAGGAGAGATTCTAAGTTAGAGTAACACATAATCTCTGGGATTTAGGAGTTTTTTATTTCTTCTCTTATGGTGTCCTTCAGGGACAAGGAACATTTGGGCAGAAATGAGAAGCATTCAGTATTTCCATTTATCTGCTTCTCTTCAGAAGAACTCTGGGGGTAAAGGGGTGGAGATTACAAGAATGGAGAAGACACTGAACAGTAGTCTTTCCTCACTGAAAATAGCCTATACCTCTTGTTTCCTGCCTCCTCCTATAATGAAGTGCCCAGAATCACTCTTGGGTCAGCTTCTGGGCACCCCTTAGCAATACCCACTAAGCCTCAAGTTTGCTGAAACAGAGTAGTGACAATCAGGTAGTCACTAGATGGGCAGCTTCCTCATCATGTGTGAGCTTTTCTTCAGCCCAGGCACCACTGGTGCCCTAGGATGGCTGTCAAAAACTCCTTGCACCATCCAACTGCTTTCAGTTTATTTCTTTCACTTCTGAAAGGTTTTCCTGACTGAAGCAGTGCCACTTTAAGTATCTCCTAATAACTCTTTTCTTAAATAGCAATATAGTTGTATAATTTCACAAAATTTACCTGTTTTCAATATAAAATTAACTTTTTAATAAGTTCACAGTTGTTCAACCATTGCCACAATCCAGATTTAAAACCGGCCCAGCACCCCAGTAAGCTCTTTCATGCCTGTTTTCACCTAACATCTTAATGATACCATTTGAATGATAATCTAGTGATTTCATTATTTCTATATACTTAGAAGCACCCAAGCAGAAAGCAAGACGAGTAGTGAACCTTAGGGGTGAAAGAACACCAGAAAGAGGTAAAGATGGGAGATACAGGAGAAGTGAAAATCATACATGATTCACAGCTTACCTGAAAACATCAGATAATCCTAATGCAAGGCCAGGAACAGGCGGCCTACTCACCACCCTGGTGAGCAGCTGGGGGGCCTGGCAAGCCACTGGCGCAACAGGGCCAGAACTATCAGTGATTCCTGAGCTCTGCATCATGTTGGAACTTTGGGCGCTGGGAGAACAAGTGGCCTACTTGCTGCCCTGGTAAGCAGCTGGGGCCCTGCTGGTGCGCGGGCTAAGAATCAGACATTGATCCACCACCACCCCCACTGTCATTAGCAAGTCAGCACCAGTGGTCTGAGTATCTTTTTGGAGGATGAATGTATACAGCGTGGCAAGTAAGGGGGATTTCCTTCTACCATCTCTTTGAAAGCAAATATTTTTATCACTGTTTTGCTCAGTTTTGATTAATGGTACTGCTTTATTCAATATTCTGCTTTTAAAAGTTCGATATTTCCTTCCATTTTCCTCTACCTGATTGAAAGAACAGCTAATGTGAACAAAATGGGCTGTACTTTTGAGCCCATTGCTCATGTCCTGGTGACCTGCTCTGAGGTTCTGTGGTAGTTTTACTGCACTGCAGTCACATGGGTTTTGTCTGTCTTGTTCTGCTGTATTTTGCTACCTTCAAAAAAAAAAAGTAGATAAGAAAGTAACAAAATACCTCCAAAAATCTCCAACTCCACCAAAGCTGATCCATAGATCATGGATGAGGAGAAACTCAAAAACAAGGCAACAGAATTATATAAGGTGATTAAAAGCATATAACAACAACAAAACAAATCAGTAAGGTACTGAGCAACCTGAAACAGGATATAACTAAGCAGATAATGGACTTAAAAAGTAAAAAGAAGAAAAGAAATTGCTCTAGAGGATATGGCTGCATGTATGTTTGAGTGTGTAGGATTGATAACCATGTTGCTAAGTTGTTACTGGATCATTGAACTTCTTTGCAGTCTCACTGTTTGAATGTCCACTTTGTGTGCCTTAATTTTGTAACTTTAACAACTAGGTCTAAGAAGACAATATGTAATTTATCAACTAGTGATTTCTTACTGCTTTTTTTTTCTGAAATTCTGTATTGTTTCTACCCCTTTTTCTGTTTTGCTCTTTTTTTCCTCTTTAAATAAAATTAAAAAAAAAATGCAAGGCCAGAAGGCAGTCTACAGGTAGCAGTTATTTCCCTTCCAGCCCTGAATGAAAAGCTGGGAGATTGCATGGCCCCATTAATTGCAACATGACTGACAGCAAAGTGTAGCCTTTTTCCCAGAGTGCCCCATACCTAACACAGTGTCTTGTACAGAACTGATCTTTTACTTAATAAATGTGGAGCCAAACTTAACTGGGTTGGAGAGATTACGTATTAGAGGCAGGAAAATGCCTCCCTGTGGACATCTGTCACCCAATATCTTTTCCCCCTTCCAGTGGCCTTCTAGGTTCTTTTTTGATAACTGTCCCATACCATCATGTGCGGTTTTTTTCTGTTCACTTTTGTTTTTGTTTTTTGACAAGGTCTCAGTGTAGTTCAGGTTGTCCTTGAACTCACTATATGGTCAAGGCTGGCCTCGAATTCATGGCGATTCTCCTTCCTTAGCCTCCAGAGTTCTGGGATTACAGGCGTGAACCAACACATACAGAAATGTGAGTTCTTAAAGGGATGGTGATTCCTGCAGTCCAAGAAGCCAAGGGATCAGATCTTCCTTCTACCTGAACACATTTATGGATGAAGACTGTGATTTGGACACTCTGTAAATTAATGATGCTAGGTCTGAAAAATTGATGAGATATCATCCATGCCACAGTTGTCTGGACCCAGCCAGAATAAATCTGCTGTGAAGTAGGTGCTGTGCTTCCATACCCTGTTCTTCCAGAAGCCAAGCTATCTATAATCCAGTTATGCAATTTTAATATTCAGAATTGTTTAATGTTACCTACATCTGAGGACCCCTTTGTGCCCTTTAAAAGCTACAACAAAACAGGTGAAAGATTACAAGTGTCTTGGGGTGACTGCCATGTAAGGAATTGCCTGGACAAAAATCATGCCACTAAAGAAATTATTTCTGGTAGAAAAGGGAGTGTAGTCAAAAGCAATCCCAAAGTTTTAGACTCCTTATAATGTCTACCACCAAGGATTTTTGGTTGTTTGAACTTTCACCCAGGCGGACAAAGAAAACTGGCTGCACGTTTCTTATAAGTGGATCAGTAGTGAAGACTATTTTAAGACCTAACATATGATGATGAATAATTTTCACATGCTTTTCACTTCACTGAGAGAACATCCACCAAGGCTTGCCAACCAGTTGGTCTCACTGCTCAACCTGATGCAAGTGCTGCCTGGGCAAGTGATTCAGTCGCCACTAGGTACTGCTTCTTGGTGAATTAGAGAGCCAGGGTTATTAGTCAGCTCTGCTCAGAGCCAAGATGCTTGATTCAGCATCACTTTCTGCCTTATAACATGGAACTCAAAATATCCAATCAGTTGTCTTCAGTGCCAGTGTCTGAGTTGTTAGAAGTTACAGTCCAGTGCTGCCTTTTTTAAAACATTCATTTTCAGAAATCATTGCACTCCTCAAAAATAAAAATTAAAAAAAAAAAACTAAAAAAAAGATCAATCCATCAGGAAAATAGCAAAGTGGTAAATGGTACAGCACACCATATTAATGTTAAATGCCAACTTGGTGGTTCATTGCTCACTTTATTATGATGAAAACACTGTGTAGAAGACAGGCATCAGATGAAATGAGAACTGAATAAATGTGCTGCTGTGAAAAAACTCCTTATGAATTTCCGGCCAGTTTGTCTCTGAGTAAAAGCTATGCTCTTTTGATAGATACATGTTTTGTTAGTGCTATGTCAAACTGATACTTCATCAGATTGCTACAACTCTTTCAAGTGTAGAAGCGTTTCTCCTTTGACGGAAGTCATGACTTAATGTATAAGAGCTGAAACTGCAGCACACAAGGGATATGATATATTAACAGCAGCATGTTAATAGGCAGTATAGCCTATTATTTACCAAAGGGCATTTGTATTCAGGACTCATAATGCACTTCAGTTGGAAAGAATCTTAGAAATCACCTCCAAGTCTACTCCCCCCACCAAAGCTGAAGCCAGCCAGTTATAGCACACTTATCAGATAATATGCTTTGGTGTCACATCACATACTAATGCTATGGTAATTCTCCTTGAATTTCAAAGACTGGGAATCTGAGCCAAGAACAGGAATAGATTAACAGAGTTTTTTCAGCTTATGCCTGGATCCTCTGATTGCTCTCTGTAGAATGGAAATATGTCATCACAGTTCGGTTTCCTGAGGTCACAGAGATAAGACAGTATCGATCTCGATTTCAAACAGAATCATTTATAGATAAAAGAATGCGCCTCCATAAAAGAAAACAGCTTTTCAAATAGCCTTTCACCACAGTTAGTAATAATTTATGCTTGGTGAACAGGAAAATATGCTGAATTTATTCATTTTACTGTGTGCTGCTTAACAAAAGAGCAAGCTGATAAAGAAAAAAATAGGGGAATGGGTAACTTATTGATATTTATAAATCTGATAGTTTTTTTTAATTATTCTTGATTCCAAATGAAGAAGACAAGTAACTGTGGAAGTGACAGAACAAAAAAGATCCCTATTCTTATCAGAGCCACAGTGTCTAGCATTTTACCACATAGATCATTCTAGAGACCGGCTTTTCTTTTGTCCTCTAAAATAAATTTTGCACCATTTGAAAGCTGTTCAAAAACTATGTCACAACAGGTGATCTCTGGTGATGAACCTGGAGTCTGGCCCTCTTTTGCCACCATCGGCTGAGTCTCTCTCATCTTTATATACATCTTCCAGAGCTGGACAGCAGGTTACTCTGCCAACTAAGACATGTTACACTCAACCCTAATTATTTCTGAAGTGAATAAACAGATGCCTGTCTTCTACATAATGTTTTCATCATAATAAAGTGGGCATTGAATCACCAAGTTGATGTCTAACATTAAAATGGTATTTGTACCATTTACCATCTTGATATTTTCTTGATGAATTTTTGTCTCTTTTTCTTTATTTTTTATTTTTAAGGAGAGGAGCACAATGATTTCTGAAAATTAATGTTTAAATAGGATGTTTTCTTGCCTGGTATCAGGATATGTTGTAACGTGTTTGAGTTTTCAAAATCTGCTTTGAAATGGGAGATTATTTTTATGTGCTCGATTCACGATCTCACCAAGGGAGCTGTTAAAACTCCTTACATTTAAATAACCATTCAGAGGACATCTGTAATTTTCTGCTTCATGTAGCAGACAGGGCATTAGGTACAGCATGAAATTTAGGAAATTAAATGGAATTAAAGCTCTGATAAGTGGAAGTCTTAACTCATATGTCACTCTCATCTTTCCAACCTATCAGATACTGAAGTCTTTACCATAAATTAAAAGTATAACACGAAATATGGGGTTATTATGAAGGGGAAAATATTTGGGGCATAAAATTTGGAAAATTCATTTTATAAACCTAATATATGTTTTTTTAATCATATCCTTCAAGTTCAGCTGAAAACTTTTAGATAGAACAATCTAATGATACTATCTGTGGCTCATTTATAAAAATTACAACTTAGTCACAAAAATACTGCATTTTAGAGGCAATAGCTTCTTTGTGAGCATATTTCTTTGTCCATTTAATTCTGAAAGAGCCTGGGCAAGGCCACCCACTGAGAATTTTTGGTGGTAGTTGGGTTAAACCTAAAAATTTTAGATAACCACACTGGTGTATACCACACCACATCCTGGATTATCAGGAGCCAAGGAGAGCAAGCAATGACATTTTTTCTCAGTCCCATAGGAATCTAGCGGGGAGGGGAAAGGACTAAACTGCTACAGCAACTGGTCCCCTGTTTGACTTTTCCTCCCCTCAGACTATATTCCCCAATCCAGCTTCAGTAACCAACAGAATCTGTGTGGGCAGGCAATACCCCTAGGAGCTCAGCAAAAAGGCTTCCAGAAAGACCTTCTTTTCAGAGGTCCAGTGCCCTCTTCATACTTGGAGACTGTTAAGAAGCAGAAGTAGATTGATGGTTACGTGTTTGGTGTAAGACCCGGAGATTGAATGGGCTGCTGAATGGAGTAACAGTTTCCAAAGTCTCATCTCACCAAGGCTCCTAAAGCCTCCTGAGATTCCTTTCATTGTCACAACTCAGAGTTAAAAGATTTGGAGTCTTTTGTTTTTGCATGTTTGATTTTTTTATCATTAGATTGTAGTCTAGGGGTGAGCCCTGACCAAATATTCTCATTTCTTGCCTGAGCTTCACCATATGTCATGGAAATCTTCATCTAAAAACTTCCTTTGCCTATTACCTTAATTTTATTGTGAAGAATTTAAGGAAAGACTTGGCTTATTTGAGTAAATGGCAGGTATCAAGCTTACCCACCAGACACAACTTCTCACTGACACATGCCTCTCCATCCATCCATTCTTTATTCACTGAGGAAGCATCGTAATACAAAAAAAAAAAAGTCTGGACTTTGGATCAAACATATTTGGATTACAATTTCAGCAACTGTATCCAAATATATTTTTATTTTAACTCCTTGAGTAAATTTTCCCTATCTTAAAGTCTGTCTCCTTAATAATAAAGGGCTGTTCTGAAGAGGTAATGCAAATGGAACACTTAGTACTATGCCAAACACATGCCACCACACATGTGAAAGATGTCAGCTCTTATTGCTGTAATCCTTCATAGGGATGCTGTGCAGAAGTTAATAAGAACATCTGTAGAAAACCTGGCCACTAAAAAGAGCTCTTGGAAAAATTAAGTCCTTTCTGAATCTGTTTAGATTTAAGGAACTACCTGATTATACACCCCCCTCCATCCTACAGCAACTCTAAGAGAGCCCCTTGGACACCTTTGCGTGCATGCACACACATACACACACACGAGTCCATTTCTGCCAAGTCTTCTGGGTCTCACTGTGGCCTTTTTTCCTAATGCTCATTTGTCCATCCAGTTTTCTTACCTGGTTTCTAGCTAGGATCACAAACCCCATTAAACCACCCACTCCACTTCTCTCCTGTTCTACTCCATCCTCCCATCCATTCCCAACATGTTTGGGATTTGTGACAACAAAGCATTTAGATCAATATTGTCTTAGTTAAATTGGGGAATATTTACAGTATGAAACCAGAGAAGGGTTGATGTGTTTTATCACAAGAAATTAAAACTATTATCCCCAAAATCTGATGAACATGAGCAACCAAAAGAAATATGCTGAGTAACTTCTTCCCTCACTTTCTTCTTCCCTCTTTTGCCAGAATGAATTTTCCAGAAAATAAGATTTCAGCATGATTTCAAAAAAAAGTCATCTTAGAGAGTAAATTCTTGGGGGGAAATGTAAATAGGATATAAATAAATAAATATAAATAAATATCCAGGTTTCAGAAATATTCTCAAATAATAACAGTAGCAATGACAATAATATTGGTTGTGATTTTGAAAGCATCTTCATACTGTTAAGTGTAATGCCAGAGAAGATAGATGTGTCTGTTTCCTTCTTGCCTTATGGCCCAAAGAGCAAACCATGCATGATTTTTATGGCCTGGCTAGTGATATTTTGCTTCAGGCAGCTATTAATTGCATCCTTGTAAATGGTGCCTAATCCCTATCAAAATTAGAAATCGCTCAAAACTAGAATAAAAAATAATGCATTTCATTCCTAAATAGACCATTAGTGATATTGGATAGTTTGTTATACTGTAATATAATATTGAAATTCCTAGAGGCAACTTATTTTCAGTAGTGAATTAAAAAGACCAAAACTAAAGTGAGTATTTGAAGAATGAGTGTAAAGAATCCTGGGCAGCTAACTCTCTTTATTGGTTGTATATCAGCAATTGACCTTTGGAAAATAAAATCATTAAGTCTCCCAAGCCAACTAAATACAAACTAGCCCAGAAAGAATGTGTGGTAAGTACAAAGCATATGGATGAAAAACTCACATCTATTTTTAGTAGTCTGGGAAAAGAGTGTATATGTGAAACAAAATGTCAGAATAATGACCATCATTCTCAAAGAAAGTAAATGAACTAAAAACATCAAGGCACAGTTTTGATCCTTAGAAATTATGAGCACTGATGCATAAGGTAATGAGAGAAGACATGTACAGTAGGGTTTTTATCTTGCATATGTGCCTAGGTATTCCATCCCTGTTCTACTACACAGATAAAGCAATCTTTGACCACTTTTCCCATGAATGCAGAGTTCCAACAATAATATTCATAAACAAAATAGCATCATTTTTATATCTTACAGGTCAAGGAAAGCTGCTTTACCAGCCACTGTGTACATTGAAATAAATAAAAGAATTCCATTGTGTTCCAGCCTGTGCATATTATGAGGACTAATATAAATACCTACTTGAAAGGCTGCAGGTAAATCTGTGATGACATTAGAGTGACTCACCAACAGCTCTAGTCACATAAGTGCAAAACTAGATAAGTGTAAAGGGCTTGCAAATACTAACTCATTTCTCATAATTGGATTCAAAACCTCAGAAATGTCTTTTTCCTGAGTATCCAAATATTAAAAATGTGGGAAAAAGTCCTATTCAGGTAATTGTATCTTTCTGTAGCCACTAAATTTCCATTCTGAAGTCACTATAATTATTTATGGAACTAAACCTTTTTTTCTGGAATCTTTGTTTTCATCAGGACCAAGAAACTTTCCAAAGACATGATGATATTTTCCCTGGCTAAATTCTTGGTACATTAAGACATGTAATAATGCAAGTTTGGGGATAGGGGTTAGTAAGAATCATCATATTCAGGTTAAAATATTAAACTAATAAAACTGTAAAGATTTTAAGTCAATATAAATGATTTAAACACTTTGTACAAATCAAAGCTATTCCTATTCTCTGACCTGATTGTTGGTAGAGTTTCCCAATTAAAATTACCTATTTCAACCCAAATATGGATAATACATAATGCAGAGTTGAAATCAGGTCCTTTGAGTTTCTTGAGATTGGATAAATGTCTCAAAACATCAGCAAATAGTCTTTAAAGTGAGGTGACAATCTATAAACCATCCTTGTCAATAGGAGCAGGGAGACAGGATGAGATTGCAAACCAAGCAACCTTTGTATGACCTCAACCCTCCCCCAACCCCAGAAAATAATAAGCATTTGACTGTTTCTTGTGTCTTTGTTTGAGGAAGCTAAGAATAACTGTGAGTACCTGCTTTTCCAAAGAGATTTAAAGTAGCCACCACCCTTTCAGTTTAAAATTGCTTTATATTTGGTGACCTAAAGTTCAAGTAAATAATTGCCATGTTTCAGAATTCAGAAATAATTCACACTATTACTACATGAGAAAGACAACCAACTAGAGCAAATGTAGCCCATGGGAGATGGAGGTAGACAGTTGCAGAAGGACATATTTCAAGGTGGAAAATGATCTAGAGTAATAGAAACTATTTGAATTATTTTCAAGGACTCTGAGATTTTAACTTCCACTAAAATAAGTAAAGAACACCCAGTGTAGAATTAGTAAAATGAATTTCTAATCAATTGTGTCACTAATTTATTTTATAAACTGGGACAAGTTTCTTAATCTTCCTGGGCCTAAGGTTCTGTATCTATATATGAGCTTAAACAATAGCTAAGTTACAGTCATCTATCAAAACTCTATGGTTATGTGACTCATTTATTCTGCATAGATAAAAGAAAACAGATGTTAAATATAGTCATACAAGTGGAGGAAGAAAACAAATTGAGTGTTCTTAGTTTAGGTAATGATACTCTGCAGATCAGCACTAGAGCAGTCAGTGAGAAGTGAAGGAATGAGAAATCCAGATTCTCAGAACCACTGAATTGAAAGGACCACTGTACATCACCATGGAGACCAAAGGAAAGGTGGTCCCAGAGAAGGCTAGAGGAGTAGATATGAGGTTATGATAGTGTTATGGTTTATGTTCTGATGGCCCCCACAAGCCTCATGCAATCATGCACACAGTGAAGTCTGGTGTTTGCGATTGGTTCATTATCTGTTGCTGGGATTGGTGGCATGAGTGCTACATCTGCCTAGGGTGGAGCCACCATACAGTGTAAAGGTGGGAAGGATATAAGCTTTTTTCTCTCTTTTACTCTGTTCATTCTTGCTGTTTGCAGTGGCCATGAACAGCTGCCCAGCCATGCCATCCTGCCTTGGAGCTAACTAAGTATAGACTGAAACCTCCAAAACTGGAAGAAATAAACCTTTTTTTTTTTTCATGTTGGGAATAAGGTATTTTGTCTCAACAATGAGAAAAAGGTAACCAAGACAGAATTTGGTACCAGAGGAGTGGGGTCATTGCTGTGACTGTACCTGACCAAGTAGTCCAAAACCCTTTGGGAATGGCTTCTAGGAAAGGTTTGGAAGGTTTGGAGATGTCACCTGAAAGAATGGCACTGGAACAGCTTAGGCTGTTCTGTAGGGAAGATTCAAGTCAGCGCTCAGGAGACCAGAAGGCTGATAGAAAGCCTGCTGTTAAAGACCAGGCTTGGGAGGTTTCTGCTGGGAAGGACTGCATTGGTCGTTGGACTCCATATGATGTGTGTTATGGCTTAGAAGAAAGTTTGTCTGCATTTTGCACATATAGAGACTTTGCTTGAGACTGAGATTAAGGGTGGCAGACTGATTAATCTGGCAAAAGAAATTTCAAGACAAGTCTAAAGTTAAGGTAGTGGCATGTCTATTGCTGGGGGATTTTAGCCAGATTTGTGCTGTGAATTAAGAGCAAAGAGCCCAGCAGTGTGATTTAAAATGCTGTGAGTATGGCCAGTAAGCTGTGGACTGCAAAGATAGAACTGAGTCCTCACTTGCTGAAAAGGAACAGAGAAATAAAAAAGATGGTCTGGGGTATCCTAGGAAGCAGTGGGTCTCCACCCTTTGCAGCCTCAAAACTGTAAAACTGAAAGACTTTGCTTGGAGGAAAAAATTGCAGATCAGTGTTCCACAATGGTGGCAGAGGCCACAGGAAGTTCCAAAATGGTGGTGACCACACCAGATTCCAGAATAGCAGTGGCATAGAGAAGCTGTTCCTCACAATCAGGTTGAGAGTACTCAGAGATTCAAGCATTCAACTCCTATAACCAAGAGAGAGGAAAGCCTGACTACTGCTCCAGTTGGCAGTGGACCTCAGCAGCATCCACATGGTGCTGGTTTTAGGTGAGTGGAGAATACATGAATTCTGAAGTTAAGGCAGCCTCCCACTGTGATTTCAGAAGGCCTGGGAGGCCAAGAAGTATACCTGTGAGAGGGCAGTGTGTGAAGCTGTGAGTGTGAAGACAAAGGTACGGTGGAGACCCAAGAAGTTGGGAAACACCAGGAACATGAACCATCTAAGGACAGCCACAAGGACTGAGCAGAGTGGGCTTAAGAGAGAAGCTGTGAGAGCTGAAACCCCTGTAAGTGCCATGGTGGTGGAGCCATGGAAGCCTTTTGGAGCTTGAAATCAGATTTCTTCAGATTACTGAGTGTGACACTCCAGTTCTTAATGTTTTCTCTGCTGGATTTTGGACTTGCTTTGGTTCCAATGCTTTGTATTCCCCAGTGTGTAACTTTTGGAATGGTAATGTTTATCTTGTGCCATTGAATGTTGGAAGTGTTTAACTTCATTTTAATTTGTACAGGGGTTTGCAGCTAAGAGTTTGCCTTACATCTTGGAAGTGATGTGGGACTTGAACTTTACAGCAATGCTGAAACTGTTTGGACTTTGACAACTCTTGGAGATGGACTAAAATGTCTTTTGTATAAAGGATGTACATGAGTCTTTGGGGAGCCAGGAATGGAATGTTATGGTTTGTGTTTGGATGGTACCCCAAAGCCTCATGCATCCATGGGTACAGCTGAGCATTCGTGATTGCTTTGTTGTCTGGTGCTGGGATTGGTGGTGTGAGTGCTGCACCCACCCAAGAGTGGAGCAGGCATACAGTATAAGGGTGGGAAAGAGATGTGCTTTTTTTCCTCTCTTTTGCTCTATTCACTCTTGCTGTTTGTAGTGGCCACGAACAGCTGCCCAGCCATACCATCCTACCTTGGAGCCAGCTGAGTATAAACTGAAGCCTCCAAAAACTGTAAGAAATAAACCTTCCCTTGCTTCACTTTGGGCATCAGGTATTTTATCTCAACAACAAGAAAAAAACATAATCAAGACACTATTTCTGAAGGTATCTACAGTTATTTTGAAGATGACCTGAGGCATTATGATAACCACTGTTGATTTTGTAATGTTTGAAGACCTGTGTCACTTATACTGGTTTGTTTTGATTGGCTTTGTTCTGTTTTATTTTGCTTGGTTTTATTCTCTTTAAAATAAAAAAAACAGTAAATATACACTGATATGTTTATATAAGAATGTAAAATTATGAAGAAAACAAAATACAATCTCTCTTTGTTTTATAAGGTTATTATATTCCTGGAAAATAAAAGAATTCCTGGAGATTAGAATTGTGCTCAAGGCAAAAGAAAACAGAATGTAGTTTTTGTGGTTTATATAAAAAGCTGAATTAGCCTCTAAGCTCATATAATTACAGTTTTTTTAGTTCTTGAATGCCTGGCACCACATTTGACATTTGAAAGTCTTATGAAAAACAGGATAATTCTTTTAGTGGGAAGCTGCTCTAGATAAGGATGGTCAGTGTCCCTGACCTCTACCCATGAAATGCCATTGTACTCAAGTCACTGCAATAGCAAACCCTCCGCTAGGGGACAAGAACCACAGACACAGTTTAAACGCTCTTTTTTTTCTGAAGAGTTCTTTATTAGTAGTCATTTTGCTGTACCTTCTAAATTATGTGACCACTATAACATTTATCCCATCATATAGCAGTGAGCATTTTGCATTTCTCTTCTTTCCTCCTAACCAGAGTTTCTCAGAGGACCAGAAGCACACGCTATTTTATATAACCAGAGCCTAGAAGTGCTTGTTGTATGAAAAATAATTTAAATGAATCTAACCTCTTAGGTCTGAGTTTCTAGTTTGTTGCTGGACTTCCAGCTGTTTATTCCCCTGCCCCCTTTCCAAGGAAAGCTTCTATCTATAGAGGAATAAAAAAGAGAGCTCTTTAGGAAGCCATCTCCAGCTTTAAAAAAAAAAAGTCTACTGTGTACAGCTGGTGCCATAGATTAGTCTTTACTAACAGAAAGTCTTTCCAAAGAGATGTTAGAGAAATAAGGGTCATACCTCTTATAGGGGAAATATGTAGCTATATCCTGCCAAAATTTTAAAAAACATCAGAAGCCCTGAATTTTATGTTCATTCTTCACCCCTCTGTAAGGTAGACACTCAATTTTCCCTCCTTATTTTGTCAAATCTGGGCAGTTTGGACCAGTTCTGGTTCAGCATTCATCATAAAATATACCCTGTGGCTCTAGATGAGACTTGACAAGCTAAGGTGCATGAATTGATGGTATAGTTTTATAAACTGAAATAAGACTTTTCACAATCTGTAAATCATAAGTGGCTTAATGGACTCAAAGAGAAATCAAGGGGATTCATGAACAGATTTATAAATTTTCTTCTTTCTGCATTCTAATTATGCTGGCATTTTAATTGCATTGTAATTGTACTTTAATTGTATGTATTTGTATAAATTAAAAAATAATTAAGAGCTCTGCATCACTGTGAGAAACTAATTTATGCATATAGACCTTTAAGGATGTATACATAGAGAAGAATTTTATAGTTCTCACTATGCTAGATACTTTAAAATCATTCTTGATTAAAAGTATAGCTATCTAGAGTGATATATCTTCCTACTTCTCTCTGTGACTTAGAAAATGAGCCAGAGCTGGAGCTTGAATGGAGGACATGGATTGGTATGCTTGGGACTCACAGCTTGGAAAGTTTTTTAAATATTAAAAAATAAATTTTAAAAATACATATTTTCTAGCTTAGGACTGTGAAGTTTCTGGGCTCTGCTTGCATGTGAGTGGGAAGGACAGAAGATGAGTCACTAAATTAGGACGACAGAACCAATGAATTTTTAACAATATTCTTGGCACAGGTTATCATGGCAAAGTGTATGCACAATGTAGAGGCCATTCATTCAAAAAGCATTTATTGAACTCCCACTGGTGTCTGGCACCTCTGAGATACGGCCCCACCTGTTTCATAGCTCATTTGCTCAAAAGCTATTTGAGTTTTCTAGCTGTCACTTCCTTCTCCTTGGCCAATTATGAACTGGGTTCCCAAGTATTCTGGTTTTTTTGGTTGCTTCTGAATATGGCTCACCTTTCAACTACCAAGGTCCCAGACAGTGCTTAGAGGCAGATTTACTACCTTACAATTTACATTTTTATCCCTTTTGGAAAGGAAAAAGCTAAGAAGCTTACTTATTAAGTGTTCTATTCACTGGCTTTGAGATAATGGCACTAAATGCTTTTGCAAGCAAGAAGGTTCTTATGACTATATTTCTGTTCTCTCTCACCTCAAAGCCTGAGCTGGAGCCAATCCTTCTCCCTGCTCTTCTGGATATGACTCCTACAAACCTGAAATTCATTCTAGTCCTTCCAGGTATCCTTGGAGAATTAATCCTTTCCATATTTTCTTGTTTCTGTAATAGAGTCTCCATCCTTATTTTTTGTCATGTTTAGTTATATTCTGTCAGTTTCTGCATGGCGGAACCTGCTTTACTTATTGTCAAACTACTTGAAGGATTTAGATGGTGTAAAACTTTGTCTCAAACCTGATTCTGGACTTCAAAGGTCAAATATCTTGAGGAGTGAGGGTGTGTGTGTGTGTGTGTGTGTGTGTGTATACATTACAAGCCCCTATTAAAATCATCAAGAAATTTTCACATCAGTCAACATCCTCATGGGAAATTGCAGGTTCTGTTCAGAGCCATTGCTGGATTCCTCGTCATGTTATTTCATGGCTTTTTGTTTGTTTGAACGTATTTAGGTCAAACCAACCTCAACTCACCATGTAGTCCAGGCTCACCTCAAGCTAATGGTAATCCTCTTGTGTCAGTACCCTAAGTTCTGGGATAACAGGTGTGCACCACAATGCCTATCAGTGGGATGTTTTTTTGCAAAAAGAAATTTGTTGGATGTAAATTGTTTTGATGAATGGCAAAAGAAATTGCAAAACCTGCATAAATACATGGAAATTAAATAACAACCTTTTGAACAACCAGTGGGCTACAGATGAAATTAAAAAAGGAAATAAAGTAATACCTACAATTCAGTGAAAACACAGAACTAACACACTGTAATCTATGGGATGCAATGAAAGTGATCTTAAGAGGGAAATATATAGCAATAAAACAGAATAAGCACAAATAAACAACCTAATGCTCCATCTCAAGCTTCTAGAAAAAGAAGAGCAAGCTAAACCCAAAGCTCACAGAAGAGAGGAGATTGTAAAGATTAGAGCAGAAATCAATGCAATTGAAACTAAAAAAACAATATAAAGAATTAATGAATCAAAAAGCTGGTTTTTTGAGAGAATAAACAAAATTGACAAACCCCTAGCTAACCTCATAAAAAAAAAAAGAAAGAAGAAACCCAAATTCACACAATAAGGAATGAAAAGGGGGAAATTATGACAGATCCCATGGAAAATCAAAAGATCATGAATACCTACTTTGAAAATCTCTACTCACATAGAGTGGAAAACACAGAGGAAATGGACAGATTTCTATAAACATATGAACTACCAAAGCTCAACCAAGAAGATATAACACTTTTGAACCCCCCAATATCAGCTATTGAAATTGAAAATGTAATTAAAAACTTACCAACAAAGAAAAGCCCAGGTCCAGATGGATTCACAGCTGAATTCTACAAGAAATTTAGAGAAGATTTGATGCCAGTACTCCTTAAACTCTTCAATGAAATTGAGAAGAAAGCAATCCTCCCTAACTCATTCCTGGAGGCAAGTATTACTCTGATACCAAAACCAGAGAAAGATCCAACCAAAAAAGAGAACTATAGACCATTCTCACTAATGAACATTGATGCAAAGATTCTCAATAAAATACTGGCAAATAGAATGCAGCAAATCATCAAGAAGATTGTACATCATGACCAAGTGGGGTTCATTCCAGGAATGTAAGAATGGTTTAACATACGCAAATCAATAAATGTAATGCACCACATCAACAGAGCCAAAAACAAAAACCACATGGTCATCTCAATAGATGAAGAAAAAGCTTTCAACAAAGCTTTTGTTTTGTTCATGATAAAAACCCTTCAGAAACGTTCATGATAAAAACCCTTCAGAAACTCAGAATACATGGTATCTACCTCAACCTTATAAAGGCCGTCTATGACAAAGCAACAGCCAACATTATGCTAAATGGACAAAAACTGAAAGCTTTCACTTTAAAATCAGGAACAAGACAAGGATGTCCACTCTCACCACTCCTTTTCAACATAGTTCTGGAAACACTAGCCAGGGCAATCAGACAAGAGAGAGAAATAAAAGGAATAAAGATAGGAAAGGAAGAAGTTAAATTATCACTATTTGCAGATGACATGATACTCTATATAAAGGCCCAAAAAACTCCATTAAAAGACTATTAGAGGTAATGAACAAGTTCAGCAGTGTAGCTGGATACAAAGCCAATGCTCAAAAATCAATAGCATTCCTGTACACAAACAAAAAACTCACTGAGAGAGAAACTATGGAAATATCGCCCTTTACAATAACATCTAAAGAAATGAAATACTTAGGAATCAACCTATCTAAAAATGTAAAAGACCTATATGCTGAAAATTGTACTACACTGAAAAAGGAGACTGAAGAAGATATTAGAAAATGGAAGGACATTCCTTGCTCTTGGCTAGGAAGAACCAACATTGTGAAAATGGCTATACTCACAAAACTGTTATACAGATTTAATACAATCCTAATCAAAATACCATTAACATACCTGACAGATCTAGAGAAAACACTACTAAAATTCATTTGGAAACAGAAGAAACCTAAAATAGCAAAGGCAGTTCTGGGCAACAAAAGCAAGGCAGGAGGCAACTCAATTCCTGACTTGAATCTATAGTACAAAGCTACAGTGATAAAATCAGCATGGTACTGGCAAAGAAATAGACCTGAGGATCAATGGAACAGATTAGAAGACTCAAGCACAAGTACAAAGACACTCAGCCACCTGATATTTGACAAAGGGGCTAAATATGTCCACTGGAAGAAGGATAGCCTCTTTAATAAATGGTGTTGGAAAAATTGGCTCTCCACATGCCGAAAACTGAAACTAGATTCATGCATATCATCATGCACAAAACTAAAGTCTAAATGGATCAAAGACCTCAATATTAAAACAGAAACACTAAATCTACTGGAACACAAGCTAGGTAGAAGTATTGGAGACATAGGGGTAAGCAGAGAATTTATGAACAAAACGCAAACTGCATGGGAAACGCTTCAAAGAATCAACAACTGGGATCTCATATTATTGAAAAATTTCTGCACTTCAAAGGAAATCACCAACAGAGTGAAAAGAAAACCCACAGAGTGGGAAAGAATTTTATCCAGCAACCCTTCAGACAACAGACTTATATCCAGAACATATAAAGAATTGAAAAACATCAAGCTCCCCAAATTCAAAGACCCTCTCCAAAAATGGGCATCTGAGATGAACACACAGTTCTCAGAGAAAGATATACAAATGGCAAATAAATACATGAAGAAATGTTCACCACCACTGGTTATTCGAGAAATGCAAATTAAAACAACATTGAGATTTCACTCACTCCGGAAAAAATAGCTGCCATCAAGAAATCAACTGATAACAAATGTTGGCGAGGCTGTGGGGAAAAAGGAACACTGCTCCACTGTTGGTGGGAATGTAGACTGGTGCAACCACTATGGAAATCCATATGGAGAATTCTCAGAAGACTAGGATTGGAAGTTCCATTCATTCCAGCTATCCTCCTGCTGGGTATTTTCCCAGAAGAACTGACAAGTTCATATCACAGTGATATATGTGCACCCATGTTCATAGCAGCACAATTTGTAATAGCTAAATCTTGGAAACAAGCAAGATGCCCATCAATGGCAGAGTGGATGAAAAAAATGTGGTATTTTTGTACAATATAATATTACTCAGCTATAAAAAAGGATGATCTTGAGGCCTTTATAGGTAAATGGAGACTATCCTCATTAGTGAAATAAATAAGAATCATATTTATAAATATCACATTGTTTCTCTAGTGTAAAAAGTGATAAGAACTATAAGAGTACTAAAACCCAAAATGTATAATTGCTATTGTAATAAAGAGAGGAAAAGAAAGTGCTCTAAGGGATATAACTGCATGTATGCTTGAGTGTGTAAAATAGATTACCATATTGCTGGATGTTTGTTGGATTTTTGAGCAGAACTGTTTGCAGTCTCACTGTTTGAATTTCTACTATGAATCCGTTAATTTTGTAACTTGAACAACTACATCCAAGATGACAATATGTAATTTATCAATTAGTGATTTCTTAATGTTTCTTTCTTTTTTCTTTTTTCTTTTAGAATTCTTTATTGTTGCTACCTTTTTTCTTTTGCTTTTTTTCTTTTTTAAATAAAATTTTTAAAAATGCATAATTGCTATTGTAAAAAAGAGAAGAAATAGGAAGTGCTATAAAAGATATAACTGCATAAATATTTAAGTGTGTAGGATTGATAACCATACTTCTAAGTTCTTGTTGGATTGTTGAACAGATCTGTTTGCAGTCTCATTCATTTGTTGAACAGATCTGTTTGCAGTCTCATTCATTTGCTTGAATATCTACTTTGTATGCTCTAATTTTGTAACTGGAACAACCATTTCTAAAAGGACAATATGTAATTTATCAACCAGTGATCTCTTACTGTTTATCCTTTTTTTTTGAAATTCTGCAATATTTCTACCTTTTTTCTGTTTTTTTCTCTTTAAATAAAAAAATTTTTAAAAATAAATTGTTTTGATGTCCAGTGATGTTCTAGGGCTTAGAAACATGGTATTTTCTAAGGGGTGTGTGAAAGAACTGGAGGGAAGTGGTATCTTCTTTGGGCATTGTGCTTGGGTATATCCAAGAGAAAAAAGAATCCACACAGGAATACTTCTCATTCAAAACAGACAAAATTTATTACAACACTTCGTTTTTTGTAAACATACAGTGAGAACAGGGCAGCTGCAGAGTCCTGCCAGTCATACCTTGACTAAACCTTATGGAGGCCGTGTCTAGACACAATCCCATCCCTGGACCCAGAAACTATAGTGTTTACTTTGGTCTAGACCAGCAATAACTTTCACTGATAACAAAAAACTTGCTGCTGCGCACATATCATAGGTTCACCACCACTGACATAGACCAGCATATGAGTTAGAGCAACACTAGCTGTTCTTACAAATAGATCCCATAATGTCTATGTTTATTTCTTGCTAAGGGAGTCATTCAATGCAGAGGTTCATGGTTGGTAAGGGCCTCTTTTTATGAAAATGATTATGGCCTTTCATCCTGTAGTTATGTTAGCCCCCAGGGATGACAGTGGAACGGGAAAAACCAAGTGAAGTCACACTAGTTACTTTTACACCTTGATCTAGAAGTGGCACCCATTACTTTTGGTCAAAATATATAGGTTAATATATAGCAGATATGGACAGCAGGTTTTTACCCCATGAAAGGGTTGGGAGTAGTCCTTGGTTGAACAGCTATTTTCCAGAGAAAACTCACAACTCTGTACCATAAAAGGGGATTCTGAATTTGGAGTGTGGTTAACCTTCAGATTTGATTTGTTTCTTTTTTGGGGTGATCTCATTTGTCATCAAACAGCCCAGGTGCCCTACTTGCATCAGATGGCTGTCTGTTGCTCCCTTCATGTTACTCATCTCATCACTGCTGAGGCAACTCTTACTTCCTATCAGACAATTGGTTAGCACCCCAAATGTCTTCCTTGTCTCTGCCAGGCAGGGGAGGGAGCTGACCTCCCTGACAGGTACTTAACACCAGGGACTGGGAAGGTCTGGTTGTAGACAGAGTGGTTCAGATTTCAACCTTGTATTATGCACCTCTCAACCTTCCCCTGCTCACAAGAGGCATAGTGTCCACCATAGCTTTGGTTCTCTCAATGTAATGGGTAGAGGCGAGATACTTACTGATTAATTTTATGGAAACTCATGGTGCCATAGCAGAAGGCCTCCACTGGTCTCCTACAATTAGAGCTCACAGCTGTGGACTTTTTAGTCCTAAAGTTTTTCTTAAACAGATTTTTTGGCCCTGGGCATATGTAAAAATGGCCCTGAGGTCCCTGGTCCTGATTTCTCTATTGCTGTTCTTAAGCGTCTTTTTAAACAACCATTGAACCTCACTGCTTGTGGCCTCCTTGGAGTTTAAAAAACTGTTTCATTTCATTGAGTTTTAGTTTTTTCTGGAAAAGGAGAAGGAATTACATGTTATCAAAAACAAAATATTTTGTACAAGTTTTTCTGAGCAAGTACTATGTATTATGCAACATAAAAGAGGCTTTGAGCAATATGAAAAAACATAAATTATGTTCTCTATTCATGAGCATTTTATGAGCCAGTAAAGTAAAATAATAATGTGGTGACTACTATGATCTGCATATGGCTTATCTGTGTCCTCAAAGTTTCTTGGATAGTAAGAGACCTTTCTTCGATGATACTGGAAATTAAAACTGAAGCTTTCAGCATGAAACTCCAGGAAAATCTTTAATTGAAAAGCTGGAGAAAAAAGATGGAACATAACTCTGACAAAGATCCAGCTAATTCCCTAACAAAGGAAGTAAGAAAAAATACAGAAGGACTTTGGTTTGAGATACTGAAGGGGGCACTAGTCTGAAAATGTGGATCAAACCAGCCCATGCATAAAACAGAGACTGGTTTGATGGGTTGTCATGTTGGACTGGAGTTGGGCTGGTAATTAGAGCAATATTGATTTCTTAGCACCAGATGAATCCTGATGACTTGAGGTCCAACTCAGTTGCCATGAGATGACTGCTCTGCTTGGAGCAGTCTCAGTCTTGTGATGCTCTGCTGGAATCCAAGGTGATCCTAGGTTTAGGGCAATGAAGATTTTGGCATAACTGGATGCCCCTACAACCCTCTTATCTTGGTGTCCTCAGTCCTAGGGGGTGAGACAGAACACAGACATTAGTACTAATAAACCTTGTTTTGCCAAGTTTTAGACAGACATTCCCTAAATGACTATATGCAGAGTTGAATGGAAATTTGACCTAGAATTTTTTTGATTTTCTTTTTTTGTGTGTGTGTGATACTGGGCATTGAACTCATGACCTCGCACTTGCCAGGCATGTGCTTATGCCACTGAGCTAAATCCCCAGCTTTGACCTAGAATTTTGTAAAATGAAGGTCCACCTTCATTCTACTTTTAATTACCTATCAAGCATCTATAGATCCAATGAATAGTCAAGTTTTTAGGCATAGAAAAAAATGCTTTTAAGTCTCTGAACACATTAAAATATGATTTTAATGAATAATGGGTTAAAGGCCCAGAAGTTGTCCTCTGTCCCTACGGTGAGCATTTCACATTATTATCTTTTAGGATTAGAAAAACTTATATAATTCTTACTTAGTATTAAAAATGCAGAGAGTGTTAAAGAGTTTATCGTGAAAAGTAGGGTTTTTTTTTCTCTATTCTAAACCTCAAACTTTCTTGGAGACAACCACTGATACCAGTTTTCCTTCTGTTTCCAAAGGTATTTTGTGAATATGCTGAGCAGTTCATTATTCATTTTCTTCCAAGTTTTCTTTTCTCCATTCATAGACCAGTAGTGTTCAAGTTTTATAATGCAAAAGAAATACTAGGAGAACTTTTTAGAAATACAGATTGCTTAATCCTTTTCACAGAGTTCTGATTCTGTGGGTCTGACTATGTTCAAGGAAACTTTTGTAAGAATTTGAGTAAGTTCACAAATCAGATGATTCTGAAATAGGGAGTGCCAGACAACAAACTAATCGAGAACATCAGACTCAGCTGAGTCCATGATTGCAAGAGGTTTATGGAGTCATCAGAACACAAATCATAACACATAGTAAAAATCAAACAAAACAGAATAGAACCAATGAAAACCAAACAATGAATGCAATAAAAGACTTCATAGCAAGATAATAATAAATCCAAAATGACTACCATAATATACCTTGCTATCTTTGAAGTATCTGCCCATACTATCAGTTATAACAAAATCAAACAAAACAAAATAGATTAAAACCCTACCCAACAAAACAATGAAAATGTAACAGGTTTTCAAAGCAGGATAATAGGGAATTAACAATGGCTACCACCTTCAGAAGGAGAGCTCCCATAGATGCTACACTGCATCCCTTTAGTTATCCTATGAATAGATGATCAAACCACCAGCTCTAACCCTGCAAAGTCATTGAAACACCAAACACCTCAAGCATCAAATTGCACTTCACCTCAATAACTATCATCACAACCTGTGTTTCTCCAGATCAGCCAGTTGTTTTCAGGGGGTGGCTGGGAATGTGACTGGCTATTCTTGTTTTCCAGATCATGCACCAGAAGGGGCTGTGTTCTGTCTGTCCCCACAAGGGTGATAGCCTGTGCATGGCATTGGTTTGCAGGGAAGGTTTTCTTCATGTAAACTTCTTGTTCTCTTCCCCTGCAGTCCATGAAGGGCACTGACTCATGGCTGTCCCCCTGGCAACAGTGGCCTGTACATGGTGCTTGTTCACAGGGCTATTTGTTGTTTTGATATAGGGCAAAACAATTTTTTTCTTATGTCTTCTGATGAGTCATACATTGTCATATATTTCTTGCATCAGCATCAAAAGTGCCTATAATTTTCAGTTTCAAGTTCTTGAAACTAGAATGGGGCCAAAAAGATGTGGGATCAGAAAGACAACTTTAAATTAAGAAAAAAATCTCTAGGACTTCCCTCACATCTCGTTTCTCTAGAATAGCATTGTGCACATTTTTGAGAGTTCCTCTGTGATGTGAAAGACTGAACAGTGCACAGATCTATGGTTCATACAACACAATGGTCTTAGCACCTACATACAAGTGGGATTGTTATGTCACAGAGTCAGAGTGTCTGCAAATTTACTTGATATTTCCAAATAGTTATTCAGAATGGCCATCATATTTATCCTACCAGCAATGCTCCTACAACCCCACTAATTCTTGGGGTTGTTACACTTTTTAATTTTTGTTAATCTCACTAATACTATAATGATATAGTATGTCATTGTTTTCATTTAAATTTTGGGGGTAATTAGTAAAGCAGAACATTTTTTAAATGTTTACTGGCCAGTGAAGTTTCACTCACTGTGAATTACTTATTTATTATATCTTTTCTCTGTTTTTTCTTATTCAAGATAGTCTTTCCTACACCAAAGTTATGAAGTTCTCTTTTTTCACCTGTTTTTGTTTGTGTGTTATGCATAATGTGTGTTATGAAAATTCTCAGCCATTATATCTCTAAGTATGGCCTCTTCACTATTGTCTCTCTTGTCTTTCTGGGACTCTCTAGAACTATGTTGGATCTTCTCATTTTATTCTCAGTATTTCTAAATTTCTTTTTTGTCCATTCCATTTGAAAGTTCTTGCCTTAATACTGTAACTAAATGTACACTATTTACATTCAAGTTTACCCCATGTCCTCTGAGAACAACCTGTGTCCCTGAAAATAATCAGCCTTAAAAACTAGAGATCAGAAATGCCAGCCTCCCAGTCGCCTCTCCTCCCATCACTATTCTCTTGCTTGGTGGCTATTCTGTAAGGCAGGTCAGGCAAATAAAGGCAGATTAGGGTTGGGTTTTGTCTTTTATTTGTTTTTGTTTTTGTTTTGTTTTGTTTGTTTGCTTCTCAAAACAGGGTCTCCTTGTGTAGTTCAGGCTGGCCTTGAACTCACTATATAGCCCAGCCTAACCTCAGACTCACAGTAATCCTCCTGCCTCAGCCTCCAGAGTGCTGGGATTACAGACATGACCTTTTGTTTTCAAGGCTGATTATTTTCCATCTAGATCCTATTTTTGGAGAAAAAGAAAAGTAAATATTTAGTACTTTATTCAGAGTTACAGACATATGATAAACTCTTTGAATGGAACTCTGAACATGCTCTGAGGAAAATCTATTCGCTTGAACATTACATTGCCCAAGAAATCTTGAAGTATCCATACAAAATAGTCCTTTCTCAAAAACCTCCAAACAAAAATACTCCATTGGGATATGATGTAGTACCTGGAGCTTCCATGTCTTCTCCGAACTGCAGAGATAGGTTGGACATGACAATTGTCAAACTCTCCACTATCACTGTCTCATTGCAGGCAAACTGCTGGATTTCCACTATTCTTTTTTCAGTTAAAATCTTAAACATCAGGTGATACCAGTCATGGCACACCCTGTGTAAGCGTGAATCTCTATAATTTTATAGAATGCTGCTGGAGTTCTGGGATGGTAACACTCTTTCCTACCTGGCACATACCCTTTGAGGCCTGGGTCCCAAGAACCATGGAACCAAGCTTTTAAAACCTCAGTAGTATACACTGTTTAGAATAATTTTTACATCACTGCATAATCATGCCATATTCAAAAACATGAAAAGAGTAGAAGGAAGAGGAATTGCCATATACGAGTTTATCAGCCAACATAGCTATAATGGCCCACAATTCAAATATACTAAACTAAGCTAGACATGGTACTGCACACTATAATTCTAGCACTCTGGGAAGCTGGGGCAGTGTGAGCAACTTGTGGTAGTAACTTGATGAGACCCTGTGTCAAAATTTAAAATAGTAATAATAAAAAGGCCTGGAAATTTAACTCAGTGTGAAGGTCCTGAGTTCAATTCCAGTATTGCAAAAAAAGAAAAAAAGAAGAAAACCAAAAAACTAAACTACATTTATCAGTCACTAGTTACTAGAGAAACATTTAAATGCAAGATATACAAATATATAAGAATTTATAAGATTTGCCTACCGTACGTAGCCACAGAGTCAGGTGTGTCAGAGTGCAAGAGAGCTGTCTGCAAGGTGGAGATGTGAAAGTTTCACTTGAAGGCCTGGAGCTCACTGTAATGTCCCAAGTGAGTCAGTATTGGGAGGCCAAAGGGTCTGTGCTGTAATCCAAGGGTGGACATCCAGGGTAAATGTGAAGACCAAGCTCTTCCAAAGAAACAGAAGCCACAGCCTTCCTTCTTCCTTTCCCTTTCAGGCTTGTGGCCATTCATACCCAGGGTCTTTTGTTTTCAGTAAATCTCCTCAGACACACCCAGAACTAAGCTGATTCAATTTAGTTGGACATTCTTAACTCAAGTTGACATAATCAATTAACTATTACACTGCACTAAGCAGTGTCCTTGCAGTGTGTATTCGTTTCTTCCTCCTCTCCTGTACGCATCATAGGCATTCTTAGGCTTTCTTTTTGATATACTTGCAGACCAGTCTGGCTTTCCATTGTATCTGATTTTTTATTATTATTTTAATGCTTTATTTTTATATTCATCATTTCCTTTGAGTTTTACTATCCAAAAGTTTGTTTAACCAATTCTGTTTTTGTGCTAGGTGGCTCTCATTCATGGTTTGCTATTTACTCATCTATTTTGCAATCTTGGATTGTGAGCTTATCACAAGCAAGTTTTGTTCTGTTAAAACCTTCTGCACAGGGGTGAAAGTGTGTTCCTCCTGAGTGGCTTTCCCTTCACCTCTGAGCAGCACCCAATGGAAGTCATCAGCTTACAGCAATTTTTATTGAATTTGGGGGCTGGAGTGTGCTCACACCATATAGGTGTTCAAATTTCAAATCTTGAGTTTCAGGTTCTCAGATACTTTTCTTTCCTTTTGTTTTCTTTTGTCTCCACTCAGAGGCATACACTTTCTCATCATCCCACAGTGTTGGTGTGCAGATTATTTTTTAGTCTTCCTTTCTGCAGAATGTGTAGGCTTTCAAAATCCAGGCTTTAGAGGAGAGTTTTCTTCCAAGCTCTGGCTATTCAGGACCAACTCTCATTTTCTTTCCCTTGTAGATATTAACACTTTCCTGTCTGGCCTCCAGGGAAGCTTAGCATTGGCTATAATTCATACTTCTTTGATCTACAGCTCCCTCTTTGTCCTTAGGACCTAAAGGTTTCCAGGCTGCTTTGTTTTCCAAATTTCTGACATTAGAAGTTTTCACTATTGTTATTTATTTGTCTTTTTGTTTCATGTTTTTCTAGGAATTTGTTTTGTTTTGTTTTTCCCTCTAATAAAGAAAGGATAGGCATACATGTAGAGACTCATGAATGTGTAGAACTTCTCCTAAAGAGTTAATGAGAATCAATTATATAATGCATGATGAAATTGAAGAAAAAGAGACACTGAAGTATGCAGTGCTGATTCCATAGCATCATGCTGTGAAATCCAGCAAAACTATTATTCTTTGTTCAGAGTGATTTTAGTCTGTTTTGTATCATTTAATTTCAACAGACATAAAGGTATGGACAGCTATTTTGAAGAGAACGAGAGACATTATGGAAGCCATTGTTGATTTCCCTATTGTCTGATCTTGAAGATCTAAAATGCCTTCATTGTCCTGTTCTGATCAGTTTAATACTATTTTTTTTGTATGAATTCACTGTGTGCGAAGATATGAACAACTAGTTAGAACAAAACAAGAGACAATATGATAGACAATGAAGATCTGTTGTCTTGCTTTGAAATCTGTGTCTCTTACATTGTTTTCTTCTGATCTATTTCATTCTTTTTTGTTATGTTTAATTTTACCCTCTTTAAAATAAAATTTTAAATAAAAGAAATTTTCATTTTTTATTTCTTGCATACAATTCTTCTAATATTTCAATGCTTTACATTACTCTCATTTTATTTGAATTTTGCAGTTACAATAACAAGTTCAACTGAATAAATAGAATTGGAAACATACACACACACACACATACAAGCGCACATGCACAAACGCCTGATTCTTTGTAAGCATGCAACTCAACTGAGGAAGCCTTTTTTTTTTTTTTAATTTGGAGACAAAGTCTTATTAGGTCACTAAGTTTTCCAAGATTGGGCTTGAGGGTTTTGTTTGTTTGTTTGTTTGTTTTTTGGTACTGATTTTTTTTGTACAGGGCCTTGCACTTGCCAGGCAGGCACTGTGCCCCTGAGATATATCCCTGGCACAGCTTGAGTTTCTTTTTTTTTAAGAGAAAAAAAAACAGGAAAAAGGTAGAAATATTACAGAATTTCAATAAAAGAAGATAAATAGTAAGAAATCACTAGTTGATACATTACATATTGTTCTTTTAGAAATAGTTATTCAAGTTACAGAATTAAAGCACACAAAGTGGACACTCAAGAGTGCACAGATCGGTTCAACAATCCAACAACAACCTAGAAATATGGTCATCAATCCCACACACCTAAACATACATGCAGCTATATCTTTTATAGCGCTTCCTATTTCCTCTTTTTTTACAAAAGCAATTATACATTTTAAAAATTTTATTTAAAGAGAAGAAGAAAAAAAAGCAAAACAGAAAAAAGGGTAGCAACAATACAGAATTCTAAAAGAAAGAAAGAAAAAGGAGAATGAGAAAAAGCCCCACTAAGAAATCAGTAATTTATAAATTACGTACTGTCATCCTGGATGTAGTTGTTCAAGTTACAAAGTTAAAGGGTACATAGTAAATATTCAAACAGTCAGACTCCAAACAATTCTGCTCAAAGATCCAACAAAGATTCAGCAATATGGCTATCTATTTTACACACTCAAACATACATGCAGTTATATCCCTTAGAGCACTTTCTTTTCCTCTCTTTATTACAATAGCAATTACACATTTTGGGTTTTAGTACTCTTGTAGTTCTTATTTACTTTTTACACTAGAGAAATAATATGATATTTATAAACAGGGTTCTTATTTATTTCACTAATGAGGATAGTCTCAATTTGTCTCCATTTACCTATAAAGGCCTCAAGATCATCCTTTTTTATAGCGGAATAATAGTCCAATGTATAAAAATGCCACATTTTTTTCATCCACTCTGCAGTTGATGGGCATCTTGGTTGTTTCCAGGATTTAGCTATCACAAATTGTGCAGCTATGAACATGGGTGCACATATATCACTGTGATATGAACTTGTCAGTTCTTTGGGGAAAATACCCAAGAGGAGGATAGCTGGATTGAATGGAACTTCCAGTCCTAGTCTTCTGAGAATTCTCCATATGGATTTCCATAATGGTTGCACCAGTCTACATTCCCACCAACAGTGGAGCAGTGTTCCTTTTTCCCCACAGCCTCGCCAACATTTGTTATCAGTTGATTTCTTGATGGCAGCTATTCTTTCCGGAGTAAGGTGAAATCTAAGTGCTGTTTTAATTTGCATTTCTCGAATGACCAGTGATGGTGAACATTTCTTCATGTATTTATTTGCCATTTGTATATCTTTCTCTGAGAACTGTGTGTTCATCTCAGATGCCCATTTTTGGAGAGGGTCTTTGAATTTGGGGAGCTTGATGTTTTTCAATTCTTTATATATTCTGGACACAAGTCCTTTGTCTGAGGAGTTGCTGGTTAAACTATTTTCCCACTCTGTGGGTTTTCTTTTCACTCTGTTGGTGATTTCCTTTGAAGTGCAGAAACTTTTCAATAATGTGAGATCCCATTTGTTGATTCTTTGAAGTGTTTCCCGTGCAATTTGCATTTTGTTCATGAATTCTCTGCCTACCCCTATGTCTCCAATACTTCTACCTAGCTTGTGTTCCAGTAGATTTAGTGTTTCTGTTTTAATATTGAGGTCTTTGATCCATTTAGACTTTAGTTTTGTGCATGATGATATGCATGGATCTAGTTTCAGTTTTCGGCATGTGGAGAGCCAATTTTTCCAACACCATTTATTAAAGAGACTATCCTTCTTCCAGTGGACATATTTAGCCCCTTTGTCAAATATCAGGTGGCTGAGTGTCTTTGTACTTGTGCTTGCATCTTCTAATCTGTTCCATTGATCCTCAGGTCTATTTCTTTGCCAGTAACAAGCTGATTTTATCACTGTAGCTTTATAGTACTGTTTCAAGTCAGGAATTGAGATGCCTCCTGCCTTGCTTTTGTTGCCTAGAATTGCCTTTGCTATTCTAGGTTTCTTCTGTTTCCAAATGAATTTTAGGAGTGTTTTCTCTAGATCTGTGAGGTATGTCAATGGTATTTTGATTGGGATTGTGTTAAATCTGTATAACAGCTTTAGGAGTATAGCCATTTTCACAATGTTGGTTCTTCCTAACCAAGGGCAAGGAATGTCCTTCCATTTTCTAACACCCTTTTCAATTTCCTTTTTCAGCATAGTATAATTTTCAGCATATAGGTCTTTTACATTTTTAGATAGGTTGATTCCTAAGTATTTCATTTTTTCACATGTTATTGTAATGGGTGATATTTCCATAGTTTCTCTCTCAGTGAGTTTTTTGTTTGTGTACAGGAATGCCATTGATTTTTGAGCATTGACTTGGTATCCAGCTACACTGCTGAACTTGTTTATTACCTCTAGCAGTCTTTTAATGAAGTTTTTTGGGTTTTCTATATAGAGTATTATGTCATCTGCAAATAGTGATAATTTAACTTCTTCCTTTCCTATCTTTATTCCTTTTATTTCTCTCTCTTATCTGATTGCCCTGGCTAGTGTTTCCAGAACTATGTTGAAAAGGAGTGGTGAGAGTGGACATCCTTGTCTTGTTCCTCATTTTAAAGTGAAAGCTTTCAGTTTTTGTCCATTTAGTATAATGTTGGCTGTTGGTTTGTCAAGATGGCCTTTATAAGGTTGAGGTGGATGCCGTGTATTCCGAGTTTCTGAAGAGTTTTTATCATGAACATGTGTTGGACTTTGTGGAAAGCTTCTTCAGCATCTATTGAGATGACCATGTTGTTTCTGTTTTGGGCTCTGTTGATGTGGTGTATTATATTTATTGATTTGTGTATGTTAAACCATTCCTGAATTCCTGGAATGAACCCCACTTGGTGATGATGTATAATCTTCTGGATGATTTGCTGCATTCTGTTTGCCAGTATTTTGTTGAGAATCTTTGCACCAATGTTCATTAGTGAGATCGGCCTATAGTTCTCTTTTTTGGTTGGATCTTTCTCTGGTTTTGGTATCAGAGTAATACTTGCCTCCAGGAATGAGTTAGGGAGGATTGCTTTCTTCTCAATTTCATTGAAGAGTTTAAGGAGTATTGGCATCAAATCTTCTCTAAATTTCTTGTACAATTCAGCTGTGAATCCATCCGGACCTGGGCTTTTCTTTGTTGGTAAGTTTTTAATTACATTTTCAATTTCAGTAGTTGATATTGGGTTGTTCAAAATTGCTATATCTTCTTGGTTGAGCTTTGGTAGTTCATACGTTTGTAGAAATCTGTCCATTTCCTCTGTGTTTTCCACTCTATGTGAGTAGAGATTTTCAAAGTAGGTATTCATGATCTTTTGAATTTCCATGGGATCTGTAGTAATTTCTCCCTTTTCAGTTCTTATTGCATGAATTTGGGTTTTTTCTTTCTTTCTCTTGATAAAATTAGCTAGGGGTTTGTCAATTTTGTTGATTCTCTCAAAAAGTCAGCTTTTTGATTCATTAATTCTTTGGGGTTCTTTTTAGTTTCAGTTGCATTGATTTCTGCTCTAATCTTTACAATTTCCTCTCTTCTATGCCCTTTGGCTTTAGCTTGCTCTTCTTTTTCTAGACACTTGAGATGGAGCATTAGGTTGTTTATTTGTGCTCATTCTGTTTTCTTGATATGACAGTTTATTGCTATATATTTTCCTCTTAAGACTGCTTTCATTGCATCCCACAGATAACAGTATGTTGTTTCTCTATTTTCATTGAATTGTAGGTATTGTTTTATTTATTCTTTAATTTCATCTGCAGCCCACTGGTTGTTCAAAAGGCTGTTATTTAATTTCCATGTATTTTTGCAGGTTTTACAAATTCTTTTGCCATTAATTTCCCATTTCAGTGCACTATGATCAGATACTATGCATGGTATGATTTCAATATCTTTGCATTTACTTAAGAATGTTTTATGGGATAATATATGGTCTATTTTGGAGAATGTCCTATGTG
>PVLA01008544.1:0-87213 GCA_004027455.1 Hydrochoerus hydrochaeris | reverse complement strand
TCTCTTCTCTTCTCTTCTCTTCTCTTCTCTTCTCTTCTCTTCTCTTCTCTTCTCTTCTCTTTGTCTTCCTTCCTTCTTGCCTGCCTGCCTGCTTTGCCTTCCCTTTGTCCTTTGTCCTGTCCCAACCCTTCCCTTCCTTTTTTCTTTTCTTTCCTTCCTTCTTTCCTGTCTTCCTCCCTCCCTTTCCCTTTCCCCTTCTTTCCTTTATCTTTTCTTTCTTCCTTTCCATTTTTTCCCTTTCTTCCATCCTTTTCTCCCTGTGCCCCCAACTATTGAGGGCTACATGATATCTCAGTCTGGAGAGCTGTCCCCGAGACTCTATCCCTAACTGGACAGTCATTTCTTTTGCGCAGGTCTGTTTAAACATGTACTTCATCTCGGCTGGGGGATGGGAACATACTGTTATCTGGTGACCTCCAAGAGCTACACAGTGAGGCTCTCAGGAAGCAGGGTTCTTCTTCTCACTCCTTGGTGTATTAGAGAAAATCGTTGCTGCCATTTTGTAATTCCTTATGGCCAACAGAGCTGAGGACCCTTTGTATTTGATCTCATCCAGTCTCATAACCTCCACTCTAGAGGAAACTAAGCAGAGAGAATGGATCATTTGTCCATGGCACTGGATTTGGAGCATGATAGATTTAAGGGACACAGTGTTTTCTCTGCTCCAAACCACCTGGTCAGGATGGTTATAGAAATAGAGCCTTGGCTTTAGGCTCTATTAGCTTTCTCATTGCTAAGACACAACACTAACCTACAACTTAAAGTAGGGGAGGTTTGAATTTAGTTTATGATTTCGGATTCACTGTATGATCAGCTGGCTCCAAGGCCAGAACATCATTCATACACACACACACACATATATTTTTTGACCTATCAATCCATTTTTTAATGGAGGAAGTGAGTTATCTTATATGAATACTCTATGTAGGTATTAATTTTTTGTCAGAGTAAGAAACTTTGAAAAGACTCAAACGTTTAATAAAAATTAGATTATAAAGCAACTGGTATTAATTATCAGAATATTTTGATCTGGAAAATATCCATGAAAATATCAAGTGAAACAAAGCAAGTTGTATTAGATAGTGCAAATCTTATTTTTTAATTATGGAGGAAATCTTCTACATGTGTTTGTTCATATTTCTATGATAGCTGTGGAAGGAAGCTTTTAACTTTGAGTACTTTAGAATGGTGAAAGTTGAAACTATATGAAAATATCAAGACAGTGGGACATTATGGTGTTTAACTTAAAAAAAAACCTTTGGCTTATTTTAAGTGTTACAATGATCCGATTTCTTTTGTAGCAATAAAATCAGGTAAAGAAAGAAAACCATAAGAGTGATATTCTGGAATGTAAGTCTTATACATGTATTTCATTTTTTTATTAGGGTGGATTCTGAGAAATAGAAATACTAACTTAAAAACTGTGAATATTTTTGAAAGCTCTTGATATGTATTGCCCACAGCAAGAGCTTTTGACACATTTTTCTCCAAATTTTTCTCCTAATAGTCTGTTGGTGTTAGAGTAGAGCTCCTATGCTGATTCTTTTCACTGCCAGGTCCCTTTGTACAGTCTGCTGAGGGCTCGCATTCTGAAAGTTGACAATTGTGTAATGTCACAGCTTACTCTGAAGGTAGAGCAAATCTGAATATTTCTCTTAAGTGAATTCTTCAGTTCCCTAAAACATTCTCTTGCCTGGCCATGACAGCATGTTAGGAACTTACTGTGATGAGCTCCACTCATTTAACTCATAATGGTGATAGTACAAAGTAAGATGCTGAGAGGAGTGAAGGTGGAGATAAAATTTAGGAAGATGTTTTACTTTAAAAATTATAGTACAATTTTAATTTTCATATCACTGGCAGAAATATTTTTTCTGGAGGTACAGGCAGTAACTATTAGCTTTTAAAAATTATTCTTTGTTACATATTTAAGATATAGTCATAGAAGTCATAGAAATTATAGAAAAATTTAAAGGAGAATATAGTAATATAGAAATGAAAAAACATGAAATCATTTACAGTACAACATTGTGTGTGAGTGTGTGCATGCATATACCCGTGTATGTGTTTTGATGTTAAACAGAATTATTTACTATGTTGGGTCTAATTTTTATGTTAGTAATATACGATGTCCTACTGTATTCCTTCTTGAATAGAATTTTGGCAGTAATTTAGCATTCTGTTATGTAGATTTATAGTTTATTGAACCATGTCATTATGTTTGAATATTTAACTTATTTTACCTTATTGACTGAACAGATTTATCTGTATTTCTACATATTCCTGATTAATTCTATCTTGAAAGTAGAAGTATCTGGTCAAAGAATTTGGACATTTTCAGGGGTTTTGGTACTTGGAGCTTCCAGAGGGCAGAAGTATGACTACTTTGTTCAGCAAAGTTCAGAACCTATACTCAGTGCTGTCCCTAGTGAGTAAATACATGTGGCTAAAGAGCTGTCCAGGGTCACCATAGTGTTCATTGTAAGCAGCAGAGTATGAAAGTTTGTTATTTATGTGAATCCTCATCAACACGTCATTTTAAGATTTTCCTAATTTTGATAAAAATCAGTTAGATCCTGTTATATATTCTGTGGGTAAACTTTGCTCTATTATTGTAAAACCATGTCATTTTGAAGGCATATTACAATATTTGTGTCATTCCAGTGAATAAAACATATACCACATAAGTGGTTTTTAAAAACAACTTCTTTTAATTTGCCAGGGCATATGTAGATGATTAGGAACCTAACCTTCTTACAGTGTGTACCATATCCAGGACAACAAATCTGGATTTTCCTCTAGGATGAAATTTTTACAGTTTAATCTAGATTTTACTTCCATTTACCTGAGGTACTTTATGTATTTTAAAATATATGTATCTTATACATTACAAATATATATTTCAAATGAGCTCTTAATCATTAGCTATAAAGTCAAAAGTATAGTCAATCAAAAGCAGTAATATATTCAAGGTTGTGTACTTCTGAGCTGATCAGCAAAACTTATTGTAGCATTGAGCATAAATATATTTAGGTGGAAATGAAAAGAAGATCCTTACTCTCTAGGGGATCAGAGTGGTATAGAGAGACTTGATACTGTTGAACATCTCCTCTTCCTTGTAAGATGGACAAGACCAATTTTTTGTTTGTTTTTTGAGGCAAGGTCTTGCTATGTAGACCAGGTTGGCCTTGAACTTATTAGGTAGCCCTGGCTCACCTTCAACATCTGGCAATCCCCTTGCCTCAGCCTCGCCAGTTGTGGGATTATAGATATGCACCTGTCTTAAGACTGATTTTATGCTTCACACAATTTAATTTAGATTATATCTTGAGTGCTCTCTAATCATGGTTAGCATGTTTTCAGCCAGACATATCTCTAGATACTGTGAGTTAAGCATTTAAAAAATGACTTTTGGTCACAATAGTGCCTAGTTCCAAGTCCACTGTTTAGAGCTCATGACTTGGATTCTCATTTTGTTAGTCAAAAGTAGACAAGTGATATTTTTATTGCATTTTTGTGTAATAATAATATTCATCATTGTCATTCCTAAAGCAAATTAGTGCTTAGAGATAATTTAGTCCCTTTAGCATGCACAGTGCTGTCTCTCTCTATTGTTTGTGTTTTAAAATTTCTGTTGTATTTTTAAATGTTTCAGTTTTCAGATTTTGATTTTGTCATCTATGATAACCAGTAGCTGTAAGGGAAATGAAACTGAAATTGAAATTAAAGCTGTTCTGAAGTATGCATGAATGTGTATGTGTGAGATAGAGTACATAAAAAATAGTGTGTGATTCTTGTGTAACATTTTATCTAGTTTTTATTGGTAGAGAATATTTTTTTAAATATAGTTGTTTATGATATTAGAAAAATAGTTAACATTCAACTACATGAAAAGTTTAAAAGGCACAATAAAGACCAGTGGCAAAATATAGATTCTTTGGGACCTGGACTTGAGACACCTAGAATAGAAAACAACAGCTTGGTAAAAAACAAAGGAGTAGATCTCTTGGGAACGGGAGGGAGCTGAAATGGTAACTGGAAACTATAGAGAAGCTAGAGAAACTGGGCACAATGCAGAGACGAGAACGAAGCTGGTTGTAAAGCTGACTCTAGTTTCAGGGGAAGGGATCTATCTCTTTTGACACAGGGATACACCTCAGTTTGGATGCCCGCCACAGCGTGAGGTGTACAGCCAGGGAGTACTCTGGAGAAAGGGAGACACCTCAGAAACCTAGAGGCTGTAAAGCTAGATGAGAAAGATATGACCTGAGTCTAACAGACTGATGTAGAAACTGGGAGAAATGGCAGTGAATGCACCTCTAGGGCAGGCCCCATTGACCAATGATACGCAGCAGGAAAGATGGAGCAGGATTCAGCATTCATATACCGTAATGCCAATATCAGATTTGTCTTTGTGTTATCAACAGTTACTGTAATTCATTTCCACAAATCTGGGTGCTGATCCAATTATACTAAACACTCCACTCTCCAGATTGATGGAGGAGAATGGATCTTGGGATGGAGGCAAAGTCTGTAGTGTAGCCATGCTCAGAGCTCATCACTGGAAAATGGACACTAACTGAAGAGCTCTCCGTACTAGAGCTCTACTATGATTGACTCAACCCTCACACTAGAGAGAGGGTGGATAGAGGAGAGGGGAGGGGAAGGTAGGGAGAAGAGGAGAAGTGAGGAGAGAAAATAGGGCAACACAATGCCTCTAGAAATGCTCAGTCCCCCTAGCTAATACATGGGGCATTGATAGGGAGAGAAAACAAAAACCAGACATCTGAATTACATGAAGTGATAAAAGAGGAGACAAACAGATTAATAAGGTAATTAGTGAGCTGAAAAATGATATACACAGATAATGAATTTAATAAAATTATCAATGAGCTTGAAGAAAACACTACCAAAAATCTAGCTGAGCAAAATAGAGCAATACAAACATGACCAGTTTGGTGAAGAATTACAGTCCATGAAAAGGTACCAAATGAAGATGTAACAGGTAAATTTCTACTGAAAGTAAGGGCAGCAGAAGTGACCAGTGTGTGAACAGAGTGTGAGAACTAGAAGATAGGTGGTCATATGTGCTGAGATACCTTAAAAATAACAAGAGAACCTGGAAAAAGTATCTAGTACCTGCTCAAAGAAATATATTGCAATGATAGGAGTCAGTGCTTTTAAATTCTTTCATAACTCTCAGTATGAATGGTCTCAATTCCTCAATGAAAATACACAGATTGGTAGATTAGATGGAGAAGCAAAATGTAAAGGTACTGCTATATAGGAAAAAAACACATTTACTCTAAAAAGAAATATATAGACTAAAAATCTGAAAATACACAGGAGTAGCTATGTCTTATTTTCAGATGAAGTGAACTTCAAGATGAAACTGACCAGAAAAAGCAATGAAGACCACTATATATTAGTTTAAGGGAAAATTTAACAGGAATGGATAACAATTTAACAGGAATGGATACACACACACACACACACACACACACACACTATGCTCCTAATGTGATTAAAAATCATCAAGAAGGTACTGGCAAGCTGAATGCAACAAGTCATTAAAAAGATTATCTGTCATATCGAAGTAGGCTTAATCCCAAGCGTAGTTCACCATATGCACATCAAAAAGTGTAACACAATATGTAAATAGGGTCAAGAAAAAATCACATGATACTTCAATACATAAAGAAAAAGCCTGTGACATTTGTTCCTGATAAAAACCTTTAAAAATAGATAATAAAAGACCTTATCTTAATCTCATAAAGCCATTTATGCAACCTTACTGCCAACATCATATTAAATAAGGAAAAACTGAAAGCTTTTCCTCTAAAATCAGGAGCTACACAGAGATGTCCACTATCCCCACTTCTGTTCAATATGAAACTTTAGCCAGAGCAATCAGATAAGAGAAAGAAAGAAAAGAGATATGTAAAGAGAAGAAAGGATACAAACTCTCTCCTTATTTGCAGATGAAATTATCTTTTATATAGAAAACCTAAAATATTTCACAAAAAAGACTCCTAGAACCAACAAATTCAGCAAGGTAACAAGATATAAATCAACACACAAAACTCAGTAGCATTTTTGTACACCAACGATGAACTCACCAAGAAAGAAAATAGGAAATAGCACCATTCATAGTAGCAATAAGAAAAATTAAATACTTAGTGATTAACTTAATAATGGAGGTGGAATGTCTTTACAACAAAAACTATAGTACTCTGAAAAAAGATATCAAAGAGACCATCAGAAAATATAAAGATGTCCTATTCCTAGACAAACAGAACCAATGTTGTAAAAATGGCCATACTTCCAAAACTGATGCATAGATTTAATGCCATCCCAATCAAAATATCAGCAAGATTCCTAACACAACTATAGAAAACAATCCTAAAATTCACATGAAACCAGAAGAGACCCAAAATAGCAAAAGCAATTCCTGGCAACAAGAGCAAAGCAGGCTATATTGCAAAGCTGTAATGATTACAAACAACAACAATAACAAACCCCAGCATGATACTAGCACAGAAATAGGTGCAATATATTTAATGTATAATTTGATAGTTTAGTTTTATTTCAACTGTTACAAAATACAAATGAGTATTCCACAAAAAAATAGTACACAGACACATACAAAGTTATTTGTGGATAATTAAAGAGTAATTAATAATGCTGATCATAATGTTTATGACAGCCTATTATAATTTGAAGGATGTTGAATGAAATTAAAATTCATTCATATTGAAAAGTGTTTTCTAAAATTACATAATAAAGAAGCATTGAACTTACAATCAACCCAAGCAGAATAAAATTAGGGTTTTCATACTTTCAACAATATAGGAAAAATGGTGTAAACATTTTCATTCATTTCTTTGTTAATGATCATATTTGGTCCTGATCCTAGTCCTTGCTCTTTAAAATAAATACTGAGTTTACTGTCATGTATAAGTTGATGCTTTTTTTTTCTGGATGCTACCAGTTGGTTGAAAATATATGCCACACTTTTGCATATTTCTATTATAATATTTCCACTGAAAAGAATTTAGTATTTACATTTAGGAAGAAAAAATATTTTTATTGCATCTTAGACTCATGTGTGTAGTTCATAAATGAGTTGATTGCCATAGTTCCTGTACTGAAAACCACATTTTTATTATTAATGAAAGAGTAACTTTTCTACATCAGTTGAAAATAGCAACTTTTATCTTGTACTTAGAATTATGGCTTTGTAAATTTTGAAATGAAAATCAGTATTGCTGAATACTTATGTCTACATTAGCAGGCCCTTATTTCTGTGGAAGCTCTCCCTTATTTCTGTTGAAAGTACATTTTATTTACATTTTACAAATCATTAAGGTCATTGTCAATATAAATAAATGAGACTGGTTTAAAAGATCTATGTGACCAGTTAGCATGAGGAGCTTTTACCTAAGCTTTTACCTTATTGCTTTTACCATGGGGGTGTCTTGACACTAGTGTGAACATTCAGTGGAAAGTCTCAAATTCAGGATTTGACAAGAGAATCAACAATCACTCACAGTCCTGTGTATTTGAAACATAAATAGTCATGTAGTAAGTAGTTTGCTGCCATGTAACCTAGATTGGCACTTTCTTAGGGAAAAGATTCTATGTAATAAAGAATTTCTTAAATGTATTTTCCACTTATTTGCTTCTAGAACTTTTAACTACCAATCAAAAATGTAATAATCTTGAGGTAAGTCTGGCTAATTGTGTATGCATTATATCTTTCCCCCACCTGAAGTAATTTTTTTTTTTTTTTAGTTTTAAATGCCACTGAAACGTTCTACTGCAGGTGATTTCCTATAATTTTCCGCCTATTACGTACCAAGAATAGAAGTCTGTTGCCACTGAAATAAAGCATTGACAACCTCAAATAAGACCTTTGATGAAATTACAAAGACTATGGAGCAAATGATAAAAATAGGTCATTTTTAGGATCTTATTTTTAATATATTATTTTTCTTTTTGGTCCTTATTCTTGGTTGAGAAGACGTTTAAGATATTTCAAAATATGCCTTCTCACACAGAGAAAGTAGGAGTAGAAATTACAATTTGGTCTATGTCAAACAAAGTGCTATATATTGTCTCATTTAATTTTAGTTCAACCCATTAGAAATTAGACATGTTATTTTTAATATTCTTTATGTCATTGAGGAAACTGAGGCATAGCCAAGTTATATGGGAGATCTGCACTTCGAACTTGAGTGATAAACCCAAATTTTCTTAGAAAATAAAGACAACAGATAGAGGAAGTATATTGCTCACTTGTCGTTATCTGTTACCTAGTAATTTAAGAAATCTAAGCTAAAATATCTAAAAAATAGTTCATTTTCCCTATCAAAATAGTTATATAAAGTAATCAATGGAGATTAATATTGCAATTAATCAAAATTAAATTCCAAAGTTACATTTTCAGTAACCTTTTCTGAGGAGGTATTGATAAAATAATGGAAACTCATGGAAATTACAGTTTTACAGAAGATACAGAACTTCAGTTACAGTTTTTATGGTGATCCTTTTTAATAGCCATGAGCAATTAAATAAATAAAACCGTCTACAACGTTCTATGGTTAATATGGAATGTACGAACCAGGCTTCAAACAGAGAAGGAGACCCAGGGGGAGATATGCACAAATCAAGAGATTTATTATACAGGCACAATTTGTGAGATTGGGACAGCTATTTGAGGAAGGCTAAGGAGAATCTGGAGCAATCGAGGCATGGAAAGAGAAGGGAAGATCAAAAGTAGGGTGAAGCCCATAACCTCTAGATGTCTGCAGTCTGTGCTTGGGGAAAGGCAAGACTAAATTCTTTTTGGCCCACTTGGTTAGTGTCTTGTATTCAGGATAATTTCCCATGTCCTTACTCCAAGTGAGCTGATAGGAATGTTAATTGTATCTTCAAGCTCCCTTCCTCTTACAGGAAAGATCCCCTAGCACTTTCCTTAGCTCTGCCCACACTCATCTGGAGGGCTGTATAGTATATTACAGGGTAGTTTCTTGGGCTCTGTGACCTGGCCTCCTTGCTGCCATGAAAGCCCCCCAAAGACACTTTTAGCCTGGGAAATTTTCTAAATCCCTTCACTCCAAAAAGTCACCTGCCAGAGAATCTACTGTGAGATTTCTGAATCTCAAGGATAAAGAGAGCTATCTAGTTTTTACATCTTTGCCCTGGATGGAGGAAGTCTGCCTAACCTCTAAGGCCCTACACTTTCTGTGATCCTATAACATTTTTAGACTCATTTTCTAGTCGTGGCTTATTCTGTGTTGTAATATGAGACCATGAAAGGGCAAATAAAATTTTTCTTTTCAGTTTTGAAGATTTCCTAAGTTTAGTCATTATTTATCCTAAGGAGACTTGGCTAATAAAAAATAGGAAAAAAAAAACACCCCAAGTAAACAAGAACATTATCATCTAAAAGATAAAGGCTCCCCTTTTTCTTCCTATCAGTCACCTGACAGAATGATTTGGATAGATTTAAGGACTGTTTCAGTTGATGTTAGAATAACTCACCTGAACTACCTGATACACAGATTGCTAGAATCTAAATGCACATATCTAGTTTAATCTCTTTAGTGAGTCTAGTTTGGTAAACCTTATGCCTCTATGTCATGTTATAAGGTCACTGTTGTTCAGAAATAGCTCTGGCTTTAGTACAGTATTTTTCAGGCCAATCTTTTTTACTTCTGGGAATATTTTGATCTTAATTTGTAGATGAGATTTTCTTGGCATTCATGAATGAAATTATTTGAATGCTTATACATTTAACACACTTTAATGGGAAGTCCTCAAATTAATTAATTAGTTAATTAAGCACATCTTCATTGAGAACGTGGCATTCATAGGCTCAAATGTGGTCCTGAGGATATAGAGCAATTTCAGTGAATTGCTAACATTGACCTGACATTGAAAGTGTAATATTCTCATGAATCAAAAGAGAAGATACTGACAGAAGTCTCTTGCAGTGAATGTAGCAGTCTTTACAATACTAATCATATGCTGTGTTAAGAAGAGTTGTGTTATCTTTGAGCATTTTTATGGTTCTCAGCATCTCAAGATGAGTGAAAAATTATGGGAGATAATTAAAAGATCATGAGAAGGACCTCTGAATTCCCTTGATTAATTGTAGCAGGTAAAAAATTAAATTTTATAGTCTTTTGAGAGAAATTTATCTTTAATTGAAAAGTATGTATGCCACAGTGCAATGTAATTTGTAATGGCAGTGTAAATTTCAGTTTGGAAAATTTTTGCTAACCTAATTTTAACTTCATTGGCTCTCAGACAATTATAGTCTGATGTTAAGTCAGTGTAGCTAATTTTTTATTTCAGTTTTTGTTTTCATTTTGTTAACATATTTCATTTTTGTGATTTTTTTATTTTTTAGCTGAGATTGTTTATGTTTGTTCATTGTGAATATATTTTCCTTTATGCCTTTTAACATATTTTATACTAATAAGAGTTGCTGTAAAGGCTTTCTGCTAGTTGTTAGATCTGGCGATCATCTGTGCTTTTATTTTTATTGCTTATTTTTGTATGTGTGTATTTTAGTGTGGCATACATTCTTTTTTCTTAATGTCTTATTTTGACAGAATATTGGATATCAGAAATGATACATTATAAAGACTGAATTTTGTTGTTTTTTTTTTCTTGAAAAGTTAGTTGGTTTTACAGTCAGTTAATCTTGTTGAATTGAAACCCAAGTTTTCTTTTTCTTTAACAGTGAGCACTTATGTGTCTGCTCAGTTCTTTCTGCTTATATCTACCATTATGTTGGATCTGCCAAAAGTATGCACACTTTAGTAGTCAGAAAGAATTTAGATGAATTTTATAATAAGATATTTTGGGTACCTCTTTAGTCCAGGATTTAGCCCATCCAGTCTCCTGCTGCCTGTGCCTTAACGTGTCCTCTCTGAGATCTCAATCCTGTAAGACAGCAGATCTCTTCTACCTGAATGGTAGGTAGAATGGGCAGGGTATCCTTTGAGGCCCTCCGCCTCGAGTTGGGAGTCAGGTTAGTTATTTGCTTTTCCAAAAATGTTCTTCTCTCCAGTTTCTCTCTGGTGTTGTCTTTCTCAGGTGTCTTACAATAGACTCTTAAAAGTACTTTTCCCCCACGCATTATAATAGTTTTCCATGGGAGGACCAGTGCAACTAAACCAATCTATCATTTCCCTGAAGTACAAGAACTCAGAAAAATAACATTTAAAAACTGATGCCATGAGTTAATACAATTTTGAATAAAAAATTTAAAGCATTGATTTGTTTAAAAAAAAAAAACTGATACCAAAACTAAAGGTCACTAATGTAGAAATAGTCAGCTAGTGTAGAGCTTTAGTAAGATCATTACTATTCTAACCTGGATTCTTTATTTCTAGCAACATAGGCTAATTATCTGTTAGTTTTCTCATGTGTCATGTTCTTCACTTACTTGCTTGTGCTTAAGGTACTTCAAAGCAACAAGCTCATCTTTACCTGAATTTCTCCTAAATCTCAGCTATAGAAAATTATAGAAAGTAAAGGCAGGAAAGATCATGAATGACCTTTGTTCTTTTCATTCAGGAATGGATGTTACTTTCTTTTCCTAATGCGATTTCAGCAGTGTTTACTTGACTGAAGAGTCAGAAGAATTAAACACGGTCATCATGAGACTTAATAACTAAAATTTTGACTCTGCAGAAAGATTTGAGCCATTTCAATAAACTCAAAAAGCATAACTTTACAGTCAATGACTCTATGGCTTTTCAAAACACAAACTGCAAACGCGTAAATAGGCTACAAGCTAATTTCCTTGGATAAAAGAAAAAAATGTTTACAGGATCATTATTTTCTTCTGAAGAGAAAATTACATGCTGTATTTTCCCCCAGAATTTGATTATCAAGTTGACAGAGTAGGTATAAGTGGATTAGTAGTTTATCTCATTTGATAGAATGAAATTAAAATTGTTTATTTATTTTATTGCAGATCCTTAGACTAGTGTTCCAAGTTATTTGAATAAGAGTTAAATTAATTGATAATTACATATTTTCTTAGATGACCTTTCTCTATTGAGAATTTCAACATATTTTAATTTGAGGAAGTGTTCATACTGACTTTGGGGCCAATCATTATTAGTGCAGAAAACAAATGACATGAAAAATCTGAAGTTTTGTTTTTTGACCTCTTTAATTGTTATTTTGGTATAACAAATATAAATTTAACTTCAAACTAATTTTAAAAAAATTTGTGTAACTACAACTAATGTCAGACAATAATTAAATAAACGAAGACAGCATAAAAAAATTAAGCAAGGAAAGTTAGGTCAAAGAAGAAAGGATTACGAAAGGAGGTATATTAGGCTTTTTGACTATTTTTAGGATTATATAGAGCTTCAAGACATAAAATCCCTGAACATCAATCCCTTCAGTAGTAAAAACTTCTGTGGTCCAATTTGGAATTACTAGTTCGTATTATCACTGACACCATCATCACTGTTGTCATGGTCAAAATTATCCAAGTTTATTAAAATGATTATTTTATCCCAAGTACTATGTTGAAAACTGTATATCTTCTGATCCTATACAGAGGCACTTTTACTAGCTTTACTTATAGATGAGAAAATTCATGCTTAAAGAATTTGATTTACATTAAAATCTTAGAGGTGACAAGTGGCAGGGATTGGATTCAAAACTGAGTCTTTCTGACATCTAATGTATGCTGTTAACCACCAATAATGAAAGAGAAACCTGGGAAGATTATCAAGTCTGAATCATTAATTTTAAGATCTGTGGTTTAAAGTTTGCCATTAAATAAACATTTATGTTACAGCCACAATAATTTTCTAACAGTGTAAACAATTCAGCAATATGCTATTAGTTTGTTATTTTCTCATTTGTTTTTCATTAGATATTATGCTGTTAGAATAAAACATCTGATCATTATTATTTCAGGTGGCTTCGGAGAGCTGTATTTTTGAAAGAACATATTTACAATAAGGCAAATAACTATTGATAATGACTAGATATTTTAGATGTTTGCTGATCTCTCTCTGTTTAGGAAAAACTGGATGTAGGTGTGAGAAAAGAAGTTGATGGTATGGGAACATCTGAAATAAAATATGGTGACTCAGTATGCTACATACAGCACGTGGACACAGGCCTGTGGCTTACTTACCAGTCTGTAGATGTGAAATCCGTGAGAATGGGTTCTATACAACGTAAGGTAAGGTTGCATAAAAACATAATTTATAACAGTTTTTTTTTAGAATAAAAAAAGACCAAAGAGATAGTGAATTTTTTCAGCTACCTGCGAAAGTTCATTACAAACTAGAGGGTAAATCCTACCATATGTTTATTTTAGTACTGTAGCTAAGTTATGCTGTATGTACCAAATTTCCTGCCAGTGTGTACAATGCCATCTGCCCAATTTCTTTAAATGGGAGGAGACACTAGAGAAAGTGAACTATTAATTGTTAAACTGGCAGCTCTTCTGATCCCTATGAAATCCTCCTAAAATAGACTGTTTTTTTTTTCTTGTTTGTTTTTGTGGATACCAGGGATTGAACTCACATAAAAGAGATCACACTCTGGGAGGTGATGTGCTACTCCTCCTGGTCTACCCCTTTCTCCTGTTCTTTTACTAATTTCAGTTTTCTCATAATAGAGCTTACAGCATATCTTTGTAATTCATAAAAGTTGTGGCTTTTACATACTAGTGCTTTTGCATGATCTGTTTCTTTTGCCTGGAAAGTTTTCTTGTCTGCCTAATTCTTATTCATTCTTCAGATTTAGAATTGAAAATCATCTCAGACGTTCTTATTTCAGCTATTCCACTACCTCTTCCTTTGTGTTCTCATAGTATTTGATAAGACTTATTGAATGTATTTATTGAGTTTTGCTCTCTGTGCTGTTTTATTTACTAGGCTACAGTCTGTCTCTCTCTTCTTGTTTGTGAGTTCCCCCAGGCAGGATGACATAGTGGATTGCTATAGTTGTATATACTGCATGCAGCCCATGCATGCAACCAAATAACAAGACACATGTTAGTTCTAGAAATGGGAGGCCTTGGTAAGGAAGGCTTTATTGAGGCAGAAAACTTTGTTTTCAGCAAAGTATTTAACCACAATTTATGCATACATTCCAGTGTTGATCATTCACTGATACTGAGATCTGTTAAAGCCATCAATAGTGATTTTAGGGAATTCAGAGACTGATGCTGTGTTGATGGGGTTTGCCTTGAGTACATTCCTGAGCTTCACTTGTGTTCTATGCTCTTAAGATGGTCACTTGTTTTCTATGCTCACAAATTTAAATATATTCTTATGCATTCAGTAATTTTCAAAACATTTATTATTGCCTACAATTGGACCTGCCTGTTGTAAAACTTACTATGAAAAATTCGAATGTATACAAAGCAAAAAAAAAAAACCAGAACAGTCAACCCATGTATCCATCATTCACCATCAGTCACCCTGTAGTCCTTCCCAAGTTTCCCTTGCCTCTTTCTCCCAGGGCAGTCATTTCCCACCACAGATTACTTTTGCTTGATGTATATTTTTGTATAAGTGAAATCAGACCCTCTAGGGTTTTTTTTTTTTTTAATTCATCAGGATGCCTGTCACTTTCATCCATGTGCTACCATATTTGGGTGCAAATTGCTTTTTGAGATGCCAAAGAGCTAGAGGTTAAACCAAGTTCAGTTCACAGTCTAAGGGGGAGGGATAGGAGCAGAGAAGGAGACAGGATACATAGGCTTGACTTCCTGCCTGTCTCCATTGCTAGACTCAGAATGGAAGCAAGTCTTTTTGTTTCTGGGTGTCAGTGTCTAGCATGGTGCCAGAATCATGGTAGATGATCCACAAGTGTGTCTTAGATGAAAGCATGTATTTTAGTTTGCTAGTTTCTTTCTCAGGAACATACTTGTTCTTTATGCTGACCATCTTCCTTTGGAATAATCTTTGGTGCTGTTTTGCTCTTTAACTCTTTCTGGTGCTTTTGAAATTTTGTTTTCATCTCTCTCTCTCTCTCTCTCTCTCTCTCTCTCTCTCTCTCTCTCTCTGTGTGTGTGTGTGTGTAAAATCTCTTCACCTATCTGGTTGTTTATTAATCTTGGCATATTTTCTCACTATGATGTTTCAATCTTATTTCCCAGAAGTCATAACTTTTTTATGTCCTGAGGACAACTGAAATTATTTTAGTCTCTTGCTATTCCTGTTTATTTATCTTTTTAAAAAAACAACACTGATTATGGAATCCTGCAATTTATCAAAGAAAGTAGATTAAAAGTCATGTTTTTATTGTCCTTCAACTTATTGAAAAATAAATTACCAGACATCTAATTAGTAAAACAACCTTACAGTCATGGAATAAACCCTCCTTGACATAGTGTGTTCTTCTTTTGAAATCCTATTAGATTTAATTAACTAGTTTTTTATGCAGAATTATTACTATTTTCATGAGGGAAATTAAATTATCTTTGTTTATGGGAATTAGATTTGAATTTCATAAAATTTTCATGTTTACTAGTTTTCATGTGTTATGAAAAGTCATTCTTATTTGGACTTTTTCCAGCCATGTAACAGTGAAATAACTATCCTTAGCTTTATAAAAACAGGCATTTTGCCAATCCTGGTCTAGGCTAGTTTACTCTCAGGAATTTCTGTTCTTCAAAGGTTTGTGAGAGCTATTCTGTGAGACCATCCAGTCCCAAAGGCTTTTAAATACTGTGTCTTAAATTATCTGTCAAAGCTTGTAAAAAGAAACTTGTCTGATTATTTGAGGGTAGTCCTTTTGAGAGTGATGATGATTATTATTTAAACAAACAGGGTCACCTTATGTTGCCCAGGCTGTCCTCAAACTTCTGGACTCCTGATCCTTCTGCCTCAGTCTTCTCGGTTTTTGGAACTATAGGCATGTGCTATGGTGCCCAGCTATGAGAATTTTTCTTAATTTACTATGAATCCATCCTATTCTTCTGGAATCTCCTGTTCTGTTTGTTGTATTTGTCTTCTTCTTCTTTTTTTTTTTTTTCAGAACATTGCAAACAGTATTGTATTACTGTAATTAATTTACCATCGTCTATGTTTCACTTTCTATTTTATTTTTAGCTTGGTTTTATTGATCTCAAAGAATAAAATTTTGGATTTATTCACCCTTTCAAATTCATTTTTAGGTCATTAATTTCCTCTTTGTCTTATTTAATTCCACTTTCTCACTTTATTTGATGTTCTTTTTTGGCTTAAAATAATTGATACATTCTTCCAGTTTAGTCAACTTTTCTTTAATAGTGAAATCAAGGGAATAAATAATATTACCTTTGGGTACAGACATACGTCTCATTGATTTTGATATTAGAAGTTCTTCTTTATTTGCTTTCTAGATAGTTTACAATCATATCCCTAGTGACTAATTTTAGTTCATACTCATGGTACTAAATTATATTGCTGTAAGGGTTGAATGAGGCTGGACACCAGGGGTGCTTAATGGCACTCATAGATAGGGCACAGCTGACCTGTGCTGGTGATGTCTGGAAAGGGATGAACCTTGTAAAGAACGGGCAGGAAGGAAGGTCAAGGCAATAAGGGAGCCCTGGGCTCTAGAATTCTCTTTCTTTCATGGTCTAAGTGTTGGTTATAATATGTGTATTCACATTTGGAGATTCACTGTGGTGTTCACTTCAGATTCTTGCATTTTTCTCTCTTAATGTTATATTTTCATAGGAAGCTCAAAATGTAAAGCCTAGCAAACTAGTGAATATGTATAAATTCACACATATATCCATGAATAATTCATGAATGAATTATGCGAAGTTGAGATGCCTTAGAAGCATTGTTCAGTACTTAGTGATCAGTCCATCTGTGTTGAACTTCTTTGTAACTGGTAGTGTTATACAGTAATATAATGCTGAGTAATATTTCCTTTGCTCTTCGTTCACAGTTTGCTTAGGCTATTATAGATCAATCGCCGAATATAGATATGTGAAGACGCCCTGCTGTTTGTTTTTGTTTTACTGAGTCATTCTTTTAAACCGTGACTGAATGAATGCATTGAATGGATAATGTTTTCAGGGTACCGTGTGTTTAATCTGAACACAGCTCCACTGTCTTTTCGACACATCTTTGACTTCTAAATACCATTATAGATCAACTTCTTGAGTGTACATCCGACATCTGATTTGTAAGGGAGATCTTGGGAACTGTGGCTTTCTGTTTTCTTACAGGCGATTATGCACCATGAAGGGCACATGGATGATGGCTTAAATTTATCTAGGTCTCAGCACGAAGAATCACGTACAGCACGAGTCATCCGGAGCACGGTCTTCCTTTTCAATAGATTTATAAGGTACTTTTTCTGTTGTTGTTTTTGTTGCTTTATTCGTTTTCCTTCCTAGATTAAAAATGGACAGTTCCTAAATATATCATGATAATAAATGTACAATTTAGTATGTCAGTAGAATATAACAAAAAGAGCATCTGTTGATATGCTGTTTTGTCTTTCTTTTAAATGAATTTTAGAAATGGAGTGTGCTTTTAGAAATTGTATGTGTAATTGTAATTAATAGCCACAAGTCAGGCTTATTCTCTAAGTTGTTTTTGTATTGGATCTATTTAATTCTCTTTTACAGTGATGAGGGTAGTGGAGCTTGTAAGTTTTTTTAATACTGCATTAAAAAAGTAAAGTGATTCTTATAATAACTAATTTTTACATTTCATAATTAAAATTGTTGCATGTCCACAAACTAAATCATACTGTGGTCAAAATGTTTTCTGGTAATAATATATAGTCTGACCCACGATGAATATCATGTCTCTTTAAGTTTACAAATTTGATGGAGCAAAATTTTCTATAAACATACAAGTTTTTATTTGTATACATACACACAATATGCAAAATTATATAAACAAGTTGTACTTTGTTTCTAAAAATTTACACATTTATTTCTCCAGTTCCTTTTTTGAGTTATGAGAATGGATATACTTTGTTTGTTTACTGTGTTTCTTCATTTATTCCATTTATGATTTATCCTGTTTTTATTATTGTTTCTATTCGACTCTTATCACCTTTTATGTTAGAGACAGTAAGGCCTGACATCACTTATGAATTGCAAATATTGGGGTCAGAGGAGTACCTGCCTGGCAAGCGTGAGGTCCTGAGTTAATTTCCAATACCAAAAAGAAATAAATAAATAGCACATATTTTCTATAACTTATTAGTTTCTATAAGCTATACTTTTATTTTTTCATGATAGCTAAATTAATTACTTTTTGGTTTTTCAAATATTAAACAGGCTTACCCAAGATTATATTAATATTCACTTATTTTCCATATCTTTTATGAGCCACTCACTGTATGTGTATAACTAACGAACATGCACTGCATTCAGCTGAATCACATCCCAAGTGTGAGCTCTATGTTTTTGTCTCAATGAAATGTTCTTGTGTATGTTTATCACTTGCATTACTTTTGAGTATTACTTGTATTTATTATTGTATCATTCTATATAGTAATTTATTGTGATAAATGGAAAAGCTTGTAGAGATGACAAAACTAGGAAATAGATGAAATCCATTGATATGGCTGATAAGGAATTTCAGGCAAAAACTTTAGAATAATTGCAGTAGTTACTATTTCTGTTGATTAATAAGGTTGAAAAATATTAAATTATAAGTAATCCTGATGTGCATGATAATAAATTTAAATAATGTTTTAAGATTTGCAAAATTCAGAGCTATATCTCACTGATAAAGCTTTTAGATTTTAAAATGTAAGTTCCAATATAATCAGAAAATTAGAAACATTTCCTTTCAATAAAATGTTACTGTAGCATTATGTTTATACAGAAGAGTACAAATGAAAATATAATATTTTCATGCATTATTTTGTCATGCAAAATATTTCGTGCAATATTTTGTCATGACTAAGAGTACTACTGTTGCAACCATAGTATAGATATTTCTCCTGTTTTTATGCTATCTTTCTTGTGTTTTTTGTTAAATAAACTTTTTATTTTGTAATACTTTTGACTTACAAGCATCATTGCTTAATGTGCTTCTCCAGATACGTTGCAAATGATAAATTTTGAAAGAGAATATCCATAACCTCAACAAATTAACATGTTTCCATCCCACTAAGATTTTCTTCAAAGGCTAGAAAACATCATTGTTGTTTCTTAATCTGACTTTTTAAATGCCTTTATTTTGGATAATAGAAGAGCAGTTTGTTGTTTACTCATTACTAGCTAATTTTTCTAAATTAATATAATTTTTAATTTACAGGAATTAGACATACTAGCAACTAGTGTCAGTGATCACAGAACTTCAAAGAATTCCATTTTTGAAAAACAAACCAGCAAAAACTAATGTTAGGGCTATGAGTTTTGGAAGAAGCAGCCTTAAACCTTAAAGTATAAACCATAGCTTATAGAAAACAGGGAGATAGATCTTTTGCAAATGGAAAGGGAACCAAGAGAATGAATGAGAGGAGATTATATAAAAACAATTAAGATATGTCATGTACATGTACCAATTCCCAACAATGATTGTAATCATTATGTATTGCAAACATGTACTAATAAAGAATGTGATACTTCTACATGAAAATTAGTTGGTGTCATACTCAGTTACTCTGCAAGCTTTGGTCCTTTGGCCTGATCTGTTTTGCTGAGGATGAGTGGCCCTGCATGCTGGAGAATAGAACACAACATTGTGTCTACTTAACATGATGCAGGGGTTCTAAAGTAAACATATTTGTTATTGCTGCTGGAGGAAAAGTAGATGCTTTCTTGCATGTTCCTTTTATGATAGTACAGGGACAGAGAATATCATATCACAAATCAAAAAAACAAAACAAAACAAAACAGTAGAATGAAATTGAGAAGTACTGACATAGAGAAATATTTGCTGTTGCCCTTAGGGGCCTGGATGCTCTCAGCAAGAAAGTGAAGGTGCCTGCAGTTGACTTACCCATAGAGTCCGTGAGCCTGAGTTTGCAGGACCTCATCGGCTACTTCCATCCCCCTGATGAGCACCTGGAGCATGAGGACAAGCAGAACAGGCTGCGAGCCCTGAAGAACCGGCAGAATCTCTTCCAGGAAGAGGTGAGGCTTGGCTTACCTAATTTCTTTTCTACCATTCTTTTGGGATTGGGTGTGTATGTGGAGGGATGTTGGGAAAAGTCTTCTTCTGTTCCACATCTTTTACTTCTTTATTTTTTGGGGGCAGTAACAGGGATTGAACCTAGCACAATTGCACTGAATTACATCCCCAGTCCCTTTTTTATTTTCAGACAGAGTCTCACCAAGTTGCTAAATTGTCCAGGCTGTGTTTAAACTTGTGTCCTCCTCCCTCATCCTCCCAGAGTGCTGGGATTATGTATGTGTGAACTATACCTAGCTCCTTTTGTGGTATATGGGTGCACACTTGAACCCAGGAATCAGGCCTGTGCAGAACTGTCATTATTATTTCTCCGTTAATGAGTATTAATTTTACAAGATGAAAGGGACATGTACTTTGTAATCAACCCTCACCTGGGCATTTTTAAGCACTGCAGTTTGCTTCATGTTGGTTACATAAATACAGAACCTTTAAATGATACAGGCTTTTGAAAATATCAAGGCCACTGAACTATTCAGGAGGTGCTTGGGGTCTCTGTAAAAATGCCCTAGGACCTCAAAAGCTCTTCCTTGGAGAAGGACAGAGAGGGCTTCCCCAGGAGGAGGCTGAGCTACAAGATTCCTGGACAGAGTACCCCACTGTTGCTTTTTACATTTATGTATTTGATGTTACCAACAGTTCCAGTCCTAAAAAGAGGTCTAGTGCCATTCTTCATAAGCAGAATAAAACAAGGATCAGGGAATATGACCAATGATCTAAACTAGTGTCCAACGATTACCATGTATTCAGGAGTATTAGGAAGAGGCTGTTAGCATTGATGGGGCTAATCCCAGAGCTCCTGCAAAGAGTTTCAGTTCTTCATGGTGTTGCATTTTTCTGATATAAAGTATCTGTGTAAAGGGTGGAAAAAAAACAACTAGAGGACATTATTTAGTTCTTCTATCTCTAAATCTATGTTTCTGTTTTTCAAGGCTGTTTTCTGATATCTTTGAAATTGACATTACTTTTTGAAGACTTTTTAAAAATATGTACATAAAAGAAATAATTTAAGACCAAAGCAGTATAAAAGAAAAGGAAATATCAGTATCAACCAAAGCAACATGGGGTAGTTCATTGGGAATTTCTAACTTTATACATGCTAAATTACTAGATTGTTTATACTAAGTTTATTTAACATCTGGAGGAATATGCTGTGAACATTTAAAACACTGACTTAAATGTTACCAACCTAATATTGAGTTAGGAATTCTTTTTCTTCTATTTCTTTTATGAAGCAATTTGGATGGTGCCTAAAAATGTTCTGAGGTCAGTGTTTCAAGATACCTCTGAAATTCTGTGTGAAATAAGCTAATTTGATTAGTCAACTCTTTATAATTTTTCCTTTTATTTTGGAAACATTGATCCAGTGATAATAACAAAAGTATAATTTCAAATGTGGGCTGCTTTGTAGAGTTTCAGAGTGAATTTTTTAAAAAAATTAATTTAGTAATTCTATTAATGTCTGTGGAACAAGGAATGGCTCTGAGGCTGCTTAGCAGCGAATGTCATTTATGCTCAGTCCATTTACTCAAGGATTAAACTTTGTGACTGTGAGTACAATGTTCTTCCATCTGTGATTGAGAATGGGAGTCTGGGTTTAAAATTCAGTTGGGTTGTTTGAAGAACACTTCTTATGACACGCTGATGTGTTTCTTCTTGAATAAATTGTCTTAGTATTCATTAGGATTAACAGACATATGTTTAGCCAGATTTTTAAAAATCAGTTTTGTGTTTTTGGTCTGTGAGCAGAATTACAGTTTTTTCATGTGATTCCCACTCCACCCCGCCAGGGAATGATCAACCTTGTGCTGGAGTGCATCGACCGACTGCATGTGTACAGCAGTGCGGCACACTTTGCTGATGTCGCTGGACGAGAAGCAGGAGAGGCTTGGAAATCCATTCTCAATTCTCTGTATGAGTTGCTGGGTAAGAGGGTAGTTGGATTTTCAGAGCAACTGAATTAGTCCATAACATAATAGTTATAACACTTACAAAATATGCTTTCTAATCCAAACTTTTAAAAATTTATTTGTGCTAAACATAATGATGTTTAGTGTTTACAACCACCTATGTATAATAAAAGCAGCCTGTACTACAGATTTGCCTGTTAGCTGGAGGAGGGTTGGCCAGGGTGTCTTTTTTTTTGGTCAGAGGTGATAATAAGAATATGTATTAAAGATTTCTTTTCTTTTCTTTTCTTTTCTTTTCTTTTCTTTTCTTTTCTTCTTTCTTTCTTTCTTTCTTTCTTTCTTTCTTTCTTTCTTTCTTCCTCCTCCTCCTCCTCCTCCTCCTCCTCCTCCTCCTTCTTCTTCTTCCTCTTCCTCTTCCTCTTCCTCTTCTTCTTTTTGGTTTTAAAGTTAGTGTCACAGGGGTCCCCTCTCCCCATAGTCCTATTATGTGAAGGGTCCATTCTGTTTTCTTTTCTTAGTCTTTATAAGATCTGTGCTCATCTATTTTCACCCACCTGTGGCCTCTGTTAAATGACACTTTCAGTGGTTTATGGCACATTCCTATTGGCTCTGTGCAAATGTGTCTTCATTATTTTTGGCCCAGACTATTGCTATAACTGTTTCTTATCAAGAACTAGGAAGAGTCTGAGATTTTATACTATTTACAAGCAAGGAAGCATAATTAAACTTTCTTTCTCTACTCTCTTGCCTCTTAGCATTTACATGGATTGTAACAAGTTTATTATTTAATTATGTGAGATATGATCACAAAATATGGTACATGTTTATAGAAAAAATGTATTACACTGAACGACACATCGCCATTAATCCCCTCAAATGCTGTTGTCTTTGAGACCAAGGTCATATATATTCATCAGAAAGTATGACAAATGTTTAAAGGAAAATTTAAAAGTATTATGTGAAGAGACGCATCATGCAGTACTCCTCAAAATAAACCCTCCCTCCTTGCTTTAAACACAATTGTCAGTCTTGCTATTTTCTGCATCAGTTCTGGAAGTCCTGTTTCCTGTTGTTTTGTTATGGCTACCTTGATGTCATGAATCAATTCAAAACATTTACCTATCATACTCATTTTGACTTTTGGGAAAAGCCAGAAGTCATATGGTACCAGATCTAGTGAACAAAGTAGATTAGGACACAACACTATCTTTTTATTTGGCCCCAGGTGCTATAAAAATGCTCTGAGTTTACTAAGACATCCAGGCAGCCAGGAAAAGACCTTGGGAAAGAGGACTTTCAGAGCTGCCTTAGAAATTGGCTAGAATGATGGACTAAGTGTGTTTAAAGTGAGGGAATTACTCAAGTGGTATTCATGGCAATGTGTCTTTTGTTGTAATAAAATTTTAAATTTTTATTTAAACATCTGTCATATTTTCTGATCACATCTCATGTTTAAACCTGTTCTCAAAGACAAGAACTACTCCTTTCTGGTTTTTGTGTCCCTGCAATTTAACTTAATGTCTGTCATATAGTAGATACTCAGTAAATGTGTATTAATTAAATGACTGAGTTTATTTGGGATGGAAATGTGTACCTGCATATAGAAAAGAAAGTATTTATCAGAAGAGTGAAGAGTATTCAAAACAGTGGAAAGTTCTTTATAATATAATTGAACTTCATTAAAATTTATAGACATAATTTATCAAGTAAAATTCTTTGCTTATGAGAAATTTTAGTATGTTTTCATAAGATGGGCCATTGCATATGCCATTAAAATTAAACCCATAAAATGTGGTTCTTTCAGACAAAAGGGTAAGTTGTGGCTGTGTTTCTCTGAACAAGACCAGAGGACATTGAAGATTTAGAGGAATCTGGACTCATTATTTTACCCACAAGAAGGATTTCGTGACGCCAAAAATTCTAAAGATTTCTTTGGAAATGCAGAAGCTATCACACTGAATTTCTGAATGTAAAAGAGACTGTTGTGTAGTAGTGTTTTCACAACTCAGTGTTACTTGGTATGATAGCAGCTGAATTCCTCAGATGAGCTCTGTACAGCTTATCCCTGACCCATGTTCCAGGCAAGGTGGATTATGTGCAGAGGGAAGGTTGCTGTAGGTAAATTGAGATAATATGCAGCACCTTACTTATCTTGTCGTGTCAGCACTTTCCATAATCTCAGTTGATCAACCTTTAGCAGCTCCTGTGCTCATGTATCCATAACAAATGAGCAGAGAGAGGTATAATGGCTTTTGTACACTCATGGAAAAGCAGAGTCCACTCTTGAGCTTTATCCTTCTGAGCTACTTACCTCTCAAGCTTTTATGTCCTGTAACTCCTCAGAGTTCTTTGGGGTTCAATTTGGTTATTTTTGAGCCCACAGAAGTAGCATTAATGTACTGTAGAAAATGCTAAGGATTTGGGTGTGTGCACAGCTTCTCACTATAATTCATTTCGTGGTTTGCTTTTGTTAGATATGGTTGGAAATGTGATTTTAAAGTGGCATGCTCACGCTTATTAAAATCAGCAGGAAAGGAGCAGGTGGTGCAGGTGGAATGACGTGTCCATGGGGATGTGCTCACTTGGAAGTAACAGAGTACTCCAAAAGAATACTCCAGTGGAATCTAGGCTCTGGCTATTTGAAACAGCAGAATAATCTGTGGGCCCATATGACTGACCAGCTATCTGTGGGTTTAACTCAGTGATTCCATTCGGTCTCCACAGCTAGTTTATGTCGCAGCTCTGCTGCCATCTTGTCATTGTCTTCTCACCCTTCTCCTCTCTCCCCTCTTCCTCTTCTTCCTCCTTTTCTTATTCTTCCCTAACCCTTTTAAAAATGTTTTCTTTGGAGACAGGGTCTTGCTAAGTCACTAAGTTGCCTATGTTGGAGTTGATCTTGTGATCCTCTTGGCTTAACCTCCTGGAGTGCTGGGATTATAGACCTGTACCCTCAGACCTGCCTGCTGCTCTGCCTCCTATGTGGTCAGCTTCTGTGTGGCTTTCCCTGGCTGCTGCTTCTAGTGCTGCACTTTCCCCCTGATGAGTGGAAAACTCTTGAGAGAGAACATGTGGTTTCTTAAACCTTTCCCTGTAGACCATGCCTTCCATTTCACTCACCAGTTGTGGCTATCCCTGAACCAGTCATTCTCGGGAGGGTGCGGAATTTTTACCAGCGCTGCCACTAGCTGGAGTGGCCATTCCTGAAACCCAGTATGAGTGCTTAGACTGCCTGGCTGTCATCCAGAGTTTGAGAGCGACAGAAGAAGCTGAGAGAGAAACTCAAGTGTCCTCCACAAATATTGGCTCATTCACTGTACTTGTCTCATCTATTTGCTGAACCGAATTTTTCATCACAGTGCTTTTACTCACCACCTAGTGACACCTGTAAACAGAGAAGACCCTCAGTATGTATTGTTTGAGTTATTTAATAAATACAATGTGGAGTTTCTCATTGGGATTTGATCATCAGTTCATGCTGTAAAAAGCTAGTGAGCCTAGTACTCTTCTTCATTTAGGTCCTTTTTGGGGAGAATCCTATGCTTTTATCTGAAAAATGACCTTCTTCTTTGTTATTCAGGGTTTCTGAGCCCTGACTCTGCCACTGATATGATTTTGGACAGATTACCAAATTTGTGCTCAGTTTTCTTATCTGCAAAGTGGAAGAAATAAAATGCTTATATTTTGAGGGTTATTGTGCCAGTTTTATGACAACACAAGCCACTTAAAAATACCAGGCAAATAGCTAGTGTCACCTACTATGATAACTATCATCTGTGAAGTCACAATGATGATTCCCCTCCCGTGATTTTTGACTAATTTGGTAATGATGTCAAAATGGTTGGCATACTATTTTTCTTTTCCTTATCATTATTCAGTTTCTTTTAGATATTACCATAACCATCCATCTCCTTGTCGACATAGTGGAGCTTTCTTCTACATTTTCTGCTTTCTTTCTTGTTTTTGTTTTCAAATGTTTTAGAAAAAAATAAAACTTCTCTTACCCTATTCCATAGAACAAGGGAAATTCTGGAGCATGGTTTATTTGTTTGTATTTGTTTATTGTATATAGTGGCTTTTGGTTTCTTCCTCAGAAAAGAGAGAAAATAAAATTTTCCATGTAATTTTCACCACATTAAAAACAATCTATTCTATTATTATTCTATCCATCCTGTAAACACACTGTCTCCATCTCACACATCTATATTCTCAGCATCTGATGGGCAGCTCAGATTTACTACAGTCAGCTTTCCATGTCTGTGTGCTTCACATCCATAGATTTAAGTAATCAAAGATAAAAAAAATACCTGGAAATAACTGCATCTATAACATATAGACTTTCTCCCTTGCCATTAGTTCCTACACAGTACAGTTTAACAGCCATCTGTGTAGTGTTTGTAACCATTTGTAGTAGTGTTTGTACAGTGTAACAGCCATTTATGTAGTATTTGCATTGAATTAGGTTGTATAAGTGATCTAGAGAAACATGGGAATGTGTGGCGGTTATACACTCAAGCTAAACCGTTTTATATAAAGGTCATTGGAATCTTAAGAATTTTGTATCTCTAGTGTTACAGTTTGTATCTAGATGACCTTCTAAAGTTTCATGAGATCATAGGTGGGGCTTTGGGGAAGTGGCTGGATCCTGGGGACATGGAACTCAGCAGTAAATTAGTCCACAGATGAGCTTATAGTTAATGTGATATTGGGAGGTGAGGCCTGGTCAGAGGAGGTGGGTCACTGGGGGTGTGGCCTGGAAGGGTCCCTCCTCCTCCATTGCTCTCTCTGATTCCTGCTGCTGGCCATAAGCAAGTCTCCTCTGCCACACTGCCATGCCACCATGCCTTAGAGCCAGCCAACTATGAATAGAAACCTTTACAAGGTTTCTATTTTAATTTAAACCTTTACAAGGTTTCTCCTATAATTTGTGACTGTCAAGTATTGTGTTTCAGTGACAAGAATGTGGGAAGCAACCCACCATGTACTTCAGACCTCAGTGATGTTCAGATACTCTGAGTTTTGGTTATAGTCTCCTCTGCTGCTTTTTCCCTCTGAGCTCAATCCCAGAACTCAGGGAGTCTGTGCACACTTCCTCATGAACGTCCGTGGCCTCTAAGAGCTGAGTCTAGTCTTCAGGCTGCTGTAGCCCTTGGCCTGGTGTTTACCGTTCTCTCCATCCCTGACCTCTCTCATTCTGCCTCTAGTTGCTCTGTGTTATTTCCTTCTAGTGTTTTCCTCCAACTTAGAACTATACTAACTGAAATGTCTAGAATTAATTAATATTGGAGAGATTTGAATATTTCTTTAAATACGTAAAAAGTTTATGTAATATTTAGGTAACAAATTTATAAAGTATTTTAAAATTACTTACATATCATTTGATTAGAAACAGATTTGATGGTGCTGTTACTTAATATTGATGAAATCAGAATCCCTCAAAATTCACATTTTAAAGGTCGTTTAGAGTATAATAGTCATACATGTTGCTAAGAATACATTGATTTCAGGCACATGAATGTTTGTGACTTTTAAGCTGAATTTCTCAAGCAGCAAGAAGAAATTTTATATGAGCTCTTTCTCAATGTGTGCGTAATATTCTTTTATATTTCCACATAGCAGTAGCCGAGGGCCTTTGCTAATACCACTCCTATTTATTCCAGATAATTAGGAGTATTCTCTCATTCATTCAGTCATTCATTTTAATGTCTCATCTCAGGAAAGATTCCCTTTTTCTATTGTCAGTTTTTCCAAGCATCTTAGTTCCTTGCATAGTGTCCTGATGGGAACGTCTTTTACAAGAGATATTGTCATGATGGGGAGGCAGGAACTTAATGTCTGATAGATCTAGTGTCAATAGAAGCTCTTGTTCTATTTGGGTCACTCTAGTAAAATATTGTAAGGTGATTGTTGGCTTACAAACAGGGGATATTTATTTCTTATAATTCTGGAACCTAGGGATTGCGTGATCAAGGCACTAAGATTCTGTGTCTAATGTGGGATATTGAGGGCCCATTTCATACTTGGTGTCTTCTTTCTATATTCTCCCCTCATGTAAGGTGTGAGCATCTCTTTTGGGTCTCCTTAGAAGAACACTAATCCAATTTATGTGGTTTCTATCCTCATGACCTAGTTCCATCTTAAAGTCCCCAACTTCTAATGCAATCACTCTAGGGTTTAAGATTTTAATATGAGTCTTAGGAGAATCCCAGCATTCAAACCATGACAGAAACTTTATCCAACTTGAATTGAATGCCTGCTATGGGAGATACCCGATCCAGGTGCTAAGGAATGTATGGCCAGGGCACAGTGCTTGCTCTCATGGAACTTAATGGTTGAATGAGAGAGATAAACCACAAAAGCAGCAAGTCAGCTGGAGCACTGTGGGTCCTGACTGAACTGCCTTGACTAACCTCATGTGCGTGCGTTACTGTTAAACAATAGTGAGTAAAAAAGACTGATATATTTGACAACATTAAAGCTTTCACGAACAATATTACAAAATAAGAAAAAAATAGGAATTTGAGAAAACATGCAATCTGTATGAGAGACAAAGGCCCAATTTCTTTAACATGTAGAGTTTGTATAACTCCATAATAAAAAGAAACATTACCTGATAGAAAGCTCACAGCATAATAAGCAAGATAATAAAAGATTTTCAACAGGGCAAAAATAATACAAATTAAAATAATAAATGAGGATTATATTTCACCTATTAGGTTGGCATAGATAAAAAAATTTGATAACGTTCTTCATTGTGGAAAAATGTTGATAGCATTTTCCTGTCTGGAGAGAAAATTGATGAAATTTTAAAAGCCAGGCTAACTATGTTACACTAATATAGACAAACTTTTAGTGTGTATGTCCTCTACTCTTTGAAATTCTAATTTAGGAAATGTGTCCTAGAGATATTTTGAATGTTTGTCAAAAGGATAGCCACTGTGAAATTATGTATAAACAGCATAAAGTTGAAAATAATCTTTTGATCAACAGGGAATTTGTTATAAAGTTATAGTATGGTAAATTGTATAGGGTAATACTGTGTTATTGAAAATTGGGATAAATCTGTCATTTGGAAAATTATATGAAATAGACTAATATGTTGCTTCTTTTACTGTGGCAACCTGTGGTATGTATTCTAGGAAAGAAAAAAATTCAAGCCTTACTATATACAGATTAAGATTCCAATTACATAAAATTAAAAATGGGTCAAAAAGGTTATGTTCTTACACATTTCTGAAAGAAACCACAGAAATATGTTAGGTGACTTCCTCAGAAAGGATGTTGTGTTTTAATTTTCATTTTCTCTACATTCTGTTACATATCTATCCTTAACCTTTTTGCATGCTTTGTTTTTTAATAAGAAAGCTAAAAACATATGACTATGCTAGGTAAGTGATAAGAGAAAAATATACTTATTATTAGTTGAGTAAAAAATTAAAACATTTTATATAACAGTATATATTATACAATTTATAGCACTATACATACTATATAGTAACATAAATGATGTTCCTTTTTTATAATATATATAAGGTTATATATAATGTATATTATATATATTATATACATATATATATATATACATATACATAACATCAGTAAGGATACTACTTTCCCTTATATAAAGAGTAGTTTTAATGTGGCAGAAGGAAGTGTTTCAGTTAGAATTATGAGAGACTTTGTTTTAAATGTTCCTTTGATTTCTCTTTTGGTTTTATTGTAGTGAATATTGATTTTACAACCAGACAAAAAAACTATATGTTGAAATTTTATATGCAAAAGATTTAACCATTTTTTTGCTACTGATAGTTTTTATTGCCTTTAGGGTAATCCTAAGATACCTCTGTGTGTTTATAGTTCATTATGTCTGGAAAAGTCTGAGTCTTCACCTGCAGTTGGCATTACATAAGACATGTGTATGTCATTGTCCTGTGTTGTGCTGTCCTTTACCAGCTATCAGAAGTTCTGGTTCAAATATCATCTCTAAATTCATTAAGCCTCCTCTCTTCTAGATAGTAGATTTCTTCCTAGGGTTACTTGTAACATAAGTCACCTTTTCTTTTTTCTATATCTGTTTAGAATGGAGAAAAAAAAAGAGAAAGTGAGAATGATAATCTGTAACAATTTAGCATTTGACATCCATAGACTTAATATGTGTTTTAGGTAGCAAATGACAAAAGTAGATTTATGAACTGCCATCTGGATGACCTCGGGATGTTCTAGACGTCAATGCTCATAGTTTGAAAAACATTGCTGTGGCACCCTTTCATACATCTTTTCTGATGTTCACATAATGAATATATAAGATGCTAGAAAGTCAGCATAGCTTTCAAAAGATGTCTGAGAAATGGATTTTTGGTAATCTCTTTATGAATGCTTATTTACTAAAAATTCAAAGTATGAAACAAATAGGAGAGATAGCTGTTTTTTAGTATGATGGAAACTCCAGTTTACAAATTCTTAAAGGCTTGGTAAGAATACAGCAACTAGGGATTTGTGTACATCCAAACTATCTTCCTAGTGTCTCAGTAACTTAAGTCTTTCTAAATGCCATAAACCATTGAGGAAAGCTTGGCAAGGGAGGTAAACAAAGATCCTGGGCTTCTAACACACTCATGTTAGGTATTCTTCTTATGTTTGTACAACAAGATAGTTTGTCTTGTGCTCCGAGAAATCTTTGGAAGGCACCACATTTTAAACAAGATCTACTGCTTTCTTTTTCTATTTTGTAATGGTCTCATCTCTATGAAATGATGTGTCAGTCATTACCATATTTTTGGTAAAACTTCATTTTATAACCACTTTTGAGATTTTCTCAATTTTGTTTGTCTATTTTAGATTTTTCTTGGAAGACTTTATTTGCTAGGAAATGAATGCTGTCCAACTACACCTCAGTTTCGAAGGTAATAGTCATTAAAAAATGTGGACTGGTGACTTCTTCAGGGGCAGATAATCCATCTGAGCTATAGAAAAGGTCAGTGTGTTTGAAGAATATCTTCTTCCTACATCTTTGGCTTAGTCCCATCATTGCCACTCAAGTGCTGCTCATTCGGTCCATCTGATGATTTTCTACCACCTTGTCACTGAGAGTTCAGCCAGCAAAATTTTTCCTCTAAATTTTCTTACCCAGTTCTTCACCATGTTCCTCTATATCTAGTGTATTATCATAGAACTTTCAAATTTCATTATTTTTGTAGTACATCAGATCTATAAGATATGCTGGAGCATGTGTTTTCTTGATTATGACATCTCTTGTGGCTTGGTGGAAGACCATCTGGTAGGACACAAAATTATCTGACAAATTCATCATCTTCCTGTTAGTATTTAGCAGTTAACAGGGGCAAGGATTATTTCAGATTAAGATAATACAGGAGCATGAGAATCTTACATAGATATAGTTTTAATAATTATGACCACTTCACAATTAAGATCATTTTCTGTGGGCCTGACTTTAGTTTATCCTTGAGGTATAGAACCAACTTGTACTCCTTAAGAACCAGTTTCCAGACCAAGTCTGGAATGGTCAGATATGCTAGAGTTCCTAAACATCTCCTCACAAACTCCTCCTCTTCATCATTAGAGATCTGGGTGGAAAGGCCTCCAACATAATCAGTAAATAGATTTTTAGTTGGTCCATCATCCTGGGAAGTATTTGTGATCATTTTCATCAGCAGATTCTTGAACTTCAGAACCCTTTTCATGAGAATCTTTGCCCATTCCATCTACATTCCTCTTGTTAGCCACAAGATTAACACAGACAGAAATGAGGTCTAAACTTATTCATCTGAAATTCAAAAAGCATCTTCATTACTGTGATATAGAGTCTGTGTCTGCAAACACTGATTTAAAAATAATCATCTATGTTTATATGGTAAATTGCACATATTACTATTTGTAGTTTGCATTGCCTAAGAGAGAAGTCTGAACTCGTATCATTTGTTCCTCAGTCCTGTGTGAAAAGACAGATTTAATAAAAGCTGGAGAGTGGTATTCAGAGAATTTTCTTACTTACATGGTATCATTTTTTACCAGCTTTTTAATGATACCCATTTCTGCCATATCATTTTAGTGTAATAAAAATAATGTGACAGAAAAAATGCTCAGTTTCTTTAAGAATGTTACAACTATAATAGTTCAAAATTGTCCTGATCAAGATCATTCACCAACATGTAAACTATTCCTTCTCTATCATCCTTATTTCTATATGAATATCCTCATCTAGATTCTGAAGCAAGTAAAAAACAACATTCAATAACTTTCTTGTTTTACCACACTCTTCTGGTATGTTTGTAGTTAACTTGGTGCTTCTCACAGGACTTGCTGGTGCATGGAGAGTAGTTTCATTTAATCATAATTATTCCAAGTTACAAGATTTCTGGGAAACTGTAATATCAAAGTGGAGCCTTAAGCCTTTTCAAGAATATCTTCATACAATAATGCAGTGTATTCATCCATGTCATCAATGCTTGCAACATTATCAATCTTTATTCTGTCAGAAGGAGGCAGATCTTTAGGTTTGTTTGATTTTTCTTTTCCTGGCAGTGAATCACAAGTGATTCTACTGAGTGCAACAGCTGTTCTACTTAATTTAGTTTTGAGGGATGAATACATTTATATTCCTCAGCCACCTTCTGTGCCAGGGAAATTACATCTGTGTTGGCATTGTGGCCCTTCAGATAGGTGCTTTTTCTAATGGGTATGTATCAGTATTGCTTCCTTTTACTTTCCTTTTGAGGTGTCTGCCCTGTAATTTCATGGTGACAGCAGTTGAGACACCAGTGGGCTTCTTCTGGGGATATGGGTCAAGCAACTTCACCCAAGGGAATGACACTTCATGAGGTATGAGGCAGCCATGGTGAGGCTACTGTCACAACCATGTCCTCAGCTGCTGCACAAGTTGCCATGGGATCCCTGCTTGGCCCTTCTTGAGGTGCCTGCACAAGTGCTTTTGCTCTTTTTTTTGACCCATTTAGACACTACCAGGATCTTTCCCTTGTTCTCATTTCTAGAAAGGTAGTTCCAACAATATGAGAAAATGTCAGTAGGTGGAGCAGAGACCCTGGGATCCAGAGGCTTGGCTTCAGCCTTGCCTGTGCTGTTGTGAACCTTGTTGACCTGGCCAGGCTGCCCCCCTGTCCAAGTCCCTTCTGCTTCCCAAGAAATGTGCTCCTACTCAGGGAAGAAGTGAGGGAATGGAGACTGCACAGTTGTTACTTGGTTACATGATTGTGTATCCCCTAACTATGGCCAGAATGTCAAAGGTGACTTCCATGGGGGAGTCTGGAAGTGGCCTCAGCTGCAGATACAATGTCCCTAATGGCAGGGGCAGTGAGACAGCATCTCCAACAGCAGGAATGCTGCCTCCAGGTGCAAGGCCATGACCTCAACCTTTCTAAGAGTGTCAACAGTACTATTTTCCTAAATTATTCAGGACTTATTTTTTTATTGGTCTTTCAAGAATTACAGATATGGAGTTATTAGCCTGAAGGTTCTAAAAACTGTTTGTGGATTCCAGTTCTATTGGCCCCTATTGCACTGCCCAGGGCCTGTTCACCTAGTACTTGCATGCTTTGCACGTGAGCGTCTAGCAGAGATGTTGTTTGACCTGTGCTCTATTATCAAAACCTAGGATAGCAACTTGATGTATAGGGAGTGAACAATGGTGGCTGAAAAGAAGCTTCTTGGAAGAATTTCAAATCTCAGTCTACCTGTAATTGTCTGATTCTGTATTTCAAGAAAGTGTGAGTCTCAGGTTTTACATTTTGAAGTATGAAGACATGGGAATATCATGGGATAATGCAGATACTCTTTGCCCTCTAACAGGGTTTGCAGTCAACTTCCCAGTTGTTGGGACAAGATACCTAATACCCATAGTTTAAAGGAGAAAAGGTGGGGAACCTGGGAAGATGGCAGATCAGTAACCAGCAAAGTAAAGAGCCTCTGTGAGAGAAACAACTCAGATGCTGGAATATAGCATCCTGGAGAAGACCAGACAGAAGGAGATGGATCCTCTCAACCCAGGAAGAAACTAAAGTGAAAAGAAAGAAAGAAAAGAAAAGAAAAGAAAAGAAAAGAAAAGAAAAGAAAAGAAAAGAAAAAAAAATGTGGTCAGAAGGCTATAGCCAGACACAGTGTCACTGGAGCTGGTCCCACTGTGTGTGAAACACCACTGGAATCCAAAGATGCATGGTCAGGGTGAAGTTGGAGGTTGGTGAGCCTGAGAGCCTTGGTGGGAAGATGCAGTCATGGAAGGGAGTGGCAGACCAGAGAACTGCACCAGCTTGTGGTGCATGTGGGGGACTCAGTCCTCACATGGAAGTGGGCAATTGGCTGGGAGACATTTTGGAGTCAGGCAGGATAAGCCCAGAACCAGAACTGCAGCCAGCTTCATTCAGCCACTCCTAGTGCAAGGAAGATTGTTGAGAATTGCTTAGACTGAGTCCAGCCCCTGTGCGCCTTCCAGGAGCCAAGACTGAGTTTTCCCTGAAGCTATCCCTAACCGGCCTCAACCGTGGGGCACACACTAGCATGGCGAAGACTCCCAGTGGTTGGCCAGCTCAGAAGAGAGGGGCCTGCCTGCCCTGCCCCTGTTTGTACTTCAGTGGTCACCAGCAGACTGAGGAGGGCAGCAATCCCTAACCAGCATGCTTTAGAGTAATTATAACCAATACAGGAAGGGCCAGGGGCCCCCACTATCACTTGTCAGGAAGAAACCAGAAACATGACAAGAGGAAGAAACCAAAGGAAGTCTCCAGCCTCCAACCTAAACAGTACTGGCCCAGGAGAGCTAAACACAAAAGAGATGGGGATTGCACACCTGCAGTTTCTGAAGAAACAGCATCTGACATAAAGAAATGTCTTCATGAAATTATAAAAGAACTTAGAACAAATACTCATACAAGTAAAGGAAGATATAAGAAAAATAATAAAAGAAATGCTAACCACCTCTCAAGAAGACACAGATGGAAGAATGGAGGAGTACAATAAAAGGAGGGAAACCTTTGATGAAGAATATTAAAAAAAAACAGAATACATGAAACAGATTCAAAGAGATTTCTAGGAAATTAAAAACTCCATTGAAAGCTGGCAAAACTGCTTGAAAGAAGCTAAAGATAGACTATCGAACCTTGAAGACCAGTTTGCAACTTGTGATCATGAAAGGAAGGATCTCTTAAAAATAACAAGGAACCAGGAAGTAACAATACAAAGGCTAGAGGGTGACAAGAGGATCTATAACTTGAGAGTAAAAAATGTGAGTGAAGAAGCGGGGGTAAATACAAAAGAAATACAAAGGCTATTTACAGAAATAATTAAGGAAAACTTCCCAAGCATAAGAAAAGGAAATGATACATGAGGTATACAGAACTCCAGCCAGCTATAACCAAAATAGATATAATAATCAAGATCCCAGAAATTCAACACAAGAACAGAAGATTAAAAGCTGTCAGATAAAAGAAACAGGTCACTTACAAAGGAAAACTCATCAGAATCACAATAGACTTCTGGACACAAACCATCAAATCAAGAAGAGCTTGGAGCAAAGTATTCCAGCCCTGAAAGACTATAACCTCCAACCCAGACTGATGTACCCTGCAAAACTATCTCTCAAAATTAATGGAGAAGCAAGATGCTTCCATGACAAAGAGGAAATGGGGGGTTCATGACCACCAATTCAACCCTACAAAATATACTGAAGAACATTCTAGAGAGAGAAAAAAAGACCATGGTTTCAGGAACAGCAGCAGAGGGGGCTGACTGAATGGGGCAGACATTGGAATGGAGAGGAAAAGTAGACAATGACAGAAAAATAGCATGGCAGACATGAGGCAGAGAGGGTTGGCCATAATCGCTAACATGGATTGCCTCGATGCACTAATAAAAGGAAATACAGGCAGAGTGGATCAGGAGACAGGGTCCATCAAGATGCTCTGTATAAGGAATACAATTAACCTGAAAGAGGGTTTATGGACTGAAAGTCAAAGATGAGAAAATAATGCTCTATGTGACAGGGAATTAGAAAAAAGTGGGAGTAGGTCGCCTGTCAGCTGTGGATTGGTTTGAAAGCCATAACACTTTTATATAATGAAGAACTACTCAGCTATAAGGAAGGAAAACCTTGAGATTTTTGTAGGTAAATAGGTACAACTTGAGATTAAGCTCAGGGGTAAAAATGTTCAGAACCACTTAGGTAAATAGCGGTTTGCCTCCCTACTCTAAAAGCTAACGAGTTAGTGGGATACAAAATGTGAAAGTGAAAGGGGAGGAATTGTCTTAAAAGGGAAGGCAGAGGACATTGTTAATCTTGTATCATGATTTGAAACCCATATTTCTTTCATCACTCTGTTTAGTTTGGTTATATTCTGTTCCAGCTTGTCTACTTGTACTAGATTTGATGGCATGGACAGCTATTCCAAAGACAGCAGGATATACTATGGTAACCATTTTTAATTTAACTTAATTTTTAACTTAATCTGAAGCCCTGCATCATTTTCATTGTCTTGTCTTGACTGATTTTATTTGAATCTGTTATGTTTGATAGTATCAAGTCTGAGAATATAGGCAACTACTCTGAAGACAATAAGATTCACTATGATACCCATTCTGGTTTAACTATTAACTTCTTTTATAGTCCTATAATGTCTCCAGTGTTTCATTTTTATTGATTTTGTTCTGTGCTGCTATATTCAGTTTTATTGTGCTTGATGATATGGGCAATTCTATTGAAGATAACATGAGACATCATGGTAACCGTTATAGATCACCTTTCATTTTGGTTTTTAAGAAATGTACTATGTCCATCCTTTTCTTTTGACTGACGCTATTTTGTTTTTTCTCATTTGATTTTATTTCTTCAAAATAAAAAAGGAGAAAAGATTTAGTTTGACTCATGCTTTCAGAAGCTCCATCACATTCAGCTGGCTCAAGGTATACACATCATGACAGAGGAAAACTCTTTATTTGATGGTGACCAGGAACAGAGAGAAAGAGCAAGGAGGAGCTGGGGACAAGAACACACCCTTCTGGGTCACACGCCCAGTGACCCATTTCCATTAACCAGACCTTCCCTGCTAATGACACATTCAGCTAGAATCTCATAATAGGTGAATGCTCTGATGAGTCCAGTGGTCCCATCATCCAGTCACTTTCCAAAAGCCCCGTCTCTCAACACATGAAGTTTTGAGGGACATTTTGGATCTAAACCACAAAAGGAGTGCATCCCAGGGAAACTTGTTACTATTGAAAATATGGTAAATTGGAAATGCATTTCATATACCTAACCTACTGAACATCATAACTTAGCCTGGCATAACAGAAACATGGTTGGCACATGTGCCTTAACCTATAGTTGAGTAAAATCATATAACACAAAACCTTTTTTATAATGAGAATAAATATCACATGTAATTTATTGTCTGGCTATATTCCCACAATGCTGGCAGCAATGTACATTGTAGAAAATCTTTTATTGACCCTGATGATCACATGGCTGACTGTGACCCACTCTTCTTGACTGCTACCCATCGTCACAAGAGATTGTAGTAACATGTATCCATAGCCTTGGAAAGATTGAAGTTTAACATTTAAAGTGTGATTCCTAGTGAAAGTATATTGCTTATGGACTGTTGTAAAATTGAAAATTTTTAAGTTAAATCATTTTAAATTAGAGATGATCTATAATGTGAAATTGGGTTTTTTCAATAATCATTTTTGAACAGTTATCAATGTTGCCTGCATTTCACCTTTTAACTAGAAAGAAGTTTAGGGACTTATTTAACAGTAACAAAATTAGTTTATTAAGCTATAACTTTCTTCTTAAGAGCTTAGTTCACATATTTTATTAACTTAAGATACACTACAGTTTTAAAAATACTGTATATATACTTATTCCATAGAAGATGAAATATTTGTTCATTTTCTGATTCTGAAAAATGACATATCTTCTAAGTTTCATGCACTGTGTAAAGGTATAATAAGATAGACTATCAGATACAAAGGAATTTAAAACATAAAGGCAGATCTATAAACCACTGTTATACTCATTTTATGCAAGCTCATATTCGTGGTGTCAACCACAATACTTGATAAATTTATGTCAGTATTTTTAAAATAAAAGGAAAAAATGGTACAGGGACAATGAAACATCTTAATTTAGTCTTTGTGGGCTAAATTTGATTTATTTGATTATCTTCTTTTATACTTCTCTGTTATATCTGTTCATGCTCTAAATCTAGATAATAGTTTAACTCTGGAAATCAGCCCCTTTACAGATTTCATATAGACTTTATTCTTACTGAGTGCTGAGAATTGAACACAAGGCCTTTCCCCTGAGCTACATCCCCAATCTTGTGTTTTGTCTCAGTTTTGAGACAAGGTCTTGCTAAAATGCACAGACTGAGCTCAAATTTGCGATCCTCTTACCTCAGCCCCTCAGAGCACTTGCCATTTTTTAAAGAAATCTATTGCAGACTTACAGTATTACTGAGGAAGATGGTATCACAGAACATGGTGCTTCTCCCTTCCACCCCTTGGGTCTATTTCCCTGTCCTATTTTGGAATAAGACAGCTTCCTTTGTGTTTTGACCTAAGGGGAACAGTTCTACCCACACCCATTCTTCTTCTTCATGTTCTCCATTTATATCCCAGGCTCTTATCAAAACAGGTTGCCCACAATGTTATTCTCATTCTCTAAGAAATATTCTAAAAATCATATTTTTGCATATTGCTCCCATGTTCTTTTATGGCATATTTTTTACTTTTTACTATGGACATCTTTGCTTGGCAATAACTGTAGGTCTTCCTCAGGTTTGAGCAGATATATATATGATCTTTCTGAGGGGATGGAACATCATTTATTTATTTAGTTTCACTCAAATTGTTTGATATTTTGGTGTTACAAAGCACTTGATGAGTTTTCTATGTTTATTTGCATTCTTTTTCATTTCTTTAGAAAGTTGCTTAACTCATTTCTTTCTAATTGATATGGTAGATCATAATAATTCACATGCCCCATTATCTGTGAAACATACCCATTGTTGCCCATGGCGTGGAGCTGGACACACATATGCAGGCACACATGCATTTCTGGATGTTCTGTTTTATTCCGTTAATCTTATTTCCTTAGAACTATGTATATTTTCAGTCTATCAAGAGTCTATCAAGATGACCATATTTTTGCACATCTTTTTAGAGGCTCCCTAATAGTTTTTTATTGGAAGAATGAGTCTCCATTTTCATTGATGTTACTAATGGACTGCTGACTTTGATTTGTAAATAAATTTTAAAATAGTTTGACTTGTAAATTGTAAATAAATCCTTGTATAAAATTTATGGATTTATAGTTATAAATAAGAGCTGCTTCATGTTTTTGTATATAAATGCTTTTTGTTAGGTTTTGATACCAGATTTAGTGATACTGTCTTTAAAGCAAGGTGACAATTTTTCTTTAGAATAGTTTATTAAATTATTTTTGTGTATATAAAATATGCTTGATATATAAAATGATGTATTTTATATATCAAGTATATATATTATATATATATATATATACTTGATATGCTTGATAGATTTATCAATATTATTGGTTTAAAAATTATATTTAAATTTTATCCCTGCTATTGGGTCAATTTTAGTGAGAAAAATATTTATTCATGGCTATTTTTTCCCCCATATTTAGAAGCTTTAGTACTGAGATATATAAAATAGCTGTATTTATACTTTTTTTCTTCTCAGTGTTTTCTTTCTTTTTTTTGTTTTTATTTTTAGGTTAAATTAGCATAACTAGCTTACACTAAAAATTGTTTGAAGGTTGGACGGACATTATTAGTGCATGACATGTCTATGCATGGAACTATACAGTTAATCCCGTCAATAAATAAAATTAGCATGTTGACTATAATAAAATTATTTGAATATTTTGATGTCTTACTATTTCAGCTATATAAATCAATTTCTAGTGTATTAATTTCTACTTTTATTTGTATTTATTTCTCTCTTTTTTTGTGCCAGGAATCAAACTCAGGACCTTTTGCTTGCCAGGCAGGCACTGCATGTTCTCTTTTCTACTTATGTTTATTTGGTGCTCTTTTCCTATATTTTGAAAGGAATGTTTAAGATTGTCATCGTCTTTTTTAGAAATTAAATATTCAATTAATTTTTCTCAGTTTTTGCCATTTATCTCAGGTTTTGTTAGGAAATGCCTTCACTTTTGATATTTATTAAATATTATATATTATAGTAGTGCCTTCATAGATCCAAAAGTTATATGGACTAAGTTTAAATTTTTTTAATGCTCAGATTTTATTTTTTTCCCATTTTTCTCATTAATTTCTAATTTCATTACATAATGTCAAGGAACATGGCCTATATCTTTTGTTTCTAATAAATTTAATGAAATTTTCTTTGTGACTTAGTATATGATTTTCTTTTATATCTAGTAGCATATTAAAGGACTTTATTCTTGCACTTGTAGTTTCTCCAAGAATCACCTTATTTCTGATATTTGACCTTTATTAGATGTATATCTTTGATTTAAAAAATAATTAAAAGCATCAATTAAACATTATATTATATGAATGAATGAGGGCCAGGGATTTAGCTCAGCAACATTAAGTGCCTACCTGGCGGCAAACGCAAGTTTGAGAGTTCAATTGCTGGTACCAAAAAAATAAAAATAAAAAAGTGTGTGTGTGTGTGTATGTGTGTACAATGAATGATAGCTTATAAAACTTAAAGACCTCCATCCTATACTTTTATCCAATTGCTCTTGTCCTGAGTTTGGGGCAGATATCCCTAGTCTGCTTATGTCTCCTCATCTGTCTGTTACATTCCATCATTATCTCCTATTCTAAGCACCTGCCTCTCACTGGCTGACTCCTAGGTGACCAGCTCCTGAGGCGGCTGAAAGCCCTAGAGAAGGGCAGGGAAAACCTGGGCTAGGAGTGCATCATCTTGTCATCTTGGTACAAATATCCTGGAGGCAGCAAGGGGCACTTCTTAGCAGCTATAGGAGGAAGAAAAGATTTCTTGCCTTGGTTTATTTCAGACACCATTTTTTATTTATTTTTCCTTGGCAAGAGGAGGTGAGCAGGCCATCTTTCAGTTTGGTTGCATATTGTAACCTTGGGGCCCCTCCTACCTGTTCTCATCCAGAGAGTACCCAGGCAGCAGCTTCAGACTTCTTCAGTCTGCTTCCTCTGCTTCCTAATGGGACAAGACTGTAAATAGTGATTTTCCCTATGGGAACATCTTGTTTCCTATAATATACCATGTCATTAAGAAATATCACCAAACCTTTGAAATCTGTTGCAGTGTTTTTGAACCATATTACAGATTTAGGAATAAAAATTACATTTAAAAAATCAGCCTTACTTTAAAAGTATTGAACTCACCTGATTTTTACCTGAAAAATTAAATATTTTAAATTGAGTACATAAACTGTATTAAAAGTCATGTAAAAATTTCATGCACGGAAGGATATTTGGTCAAAGAATAGGTAAGATAGGGAAAGCCAAGTGAGAATAGGTTTTTTATTCCAAGTTATCTCTGAGTCCAGATATGCATTGGAGTCTCCACATGGGAAGACAAGATACATAAAAATGTATATATGGTTCCCATGTATCTTGACTATCAACCTTCACATCATTTTTTCCATGTGATATTTCATTGCATCAGTGTACCTATAGGGTTATAATTACTAGTTATATCCTAGCATTTTGTGATATGTTTTTAGGAAAATTGATGTACACTTAACTTCTTCCTTGTATAGGTAAAAAAAAAAATTGGAATCTAGAGAGATGAAATAATGTAGTTTCCTGGCTAATTAAAAGCAATGAGTTTTAGGGTCTGGGTGAGAAAACTCATGGGACACTGGTTTTTCCATTACCCTTAATTATCACCTCCCAATGTGAAATGTTACATTATGGAATTATATTCCTTCTAATGAGCAGTTTTTTTTTTAAATCCCCTGTCCTTGTTAATATCCAATGATTCTTAATGGCTCAGTTTAGTGTATATATGTGAGTATGTGTTTGCATAGAATTTAGATAATTTAGAAAGGTACTTTGCTCTTGATCCAACATTTTAGGGCTCCTAATAGCTAACCTTGATTTTTGAACTGGAAAGTCACATAAATGTGGAAACTTTTTCTTTTACAGCGGCTCTAATTAGAGGAAATCGTAAAAACTGTGCTCAATTTTCTGGCTCCCTCGACTGGCTGATCAGCAGATTGGAACGACTAGAAGCTTCCTCTGGTATGTTTTTCAATTTTCTCGTCGATGTTGTCTTAGTATTTTTTTCTTTCATTTCATATCTTTTAAGACATAGAAACACAGTTTGATGTTGAGTGTAATAAAAATGGTTCCTTAAAAACTGATTAAAGTTTTCTGTTGATAAAACCACCAGTATTGTCATTTTTAAATTTTTGAGTAGCAATTTAACCACATCCTGTCACTTCTGTGTTGAAAAGGTTAACTATGAAGTCCCGAATGGTAATGAACAGACAGAATTTTCATTCTTTTCAAATTGGTGACTCCTGCTGCACTTGGTAAACAAAAAATATAGGCTTAGAAATTTCACTTTTTCATTGTGTCGAAAGATTATTTGGATACATTTCAGGTATGGGGGTTAGTTTCTGAAATCATGTAGCATACCACTTTATTTAAAAGGGACCTCAGGAACATTAATAAACCCCCTGTATAATAGAACAGTAGTTACTGGCAGCCAATCTCAATTCCAGCGATTGTGGGGATTGCAAGATGTGCCCAGCAGTTCACTTACTGATCAAGGAGTTGGACTGGGAGGGAGGAAGGGTGGGACACTCACTAGGTTTAGGACTGAACTTGGTGTCAAAATTGGTGATAAGTAGCCAAATGAGAAAAAAAAGAATAGACTCAAAGGGTCACATAGTGAGATCTTATGAATGATAATTCCAAACTTCTTTCTAGCTTCCTTTTCCTTTTTTCACTATGTTTTTTCACTACTATTTTTTACATCCTGCCTCTAAAATTAAGCTAAAGAAGACACTGATAATTAAAAGAATTATCTCTAACTTTAAATGGCCAGCAACAGATGCTTCTCTAATGTTATTGTCAATGTTTGCATTCCCCTTAGGGATTTCTAGTTTACTTGAATTGACTTTCAGATACTTTCCTACAATGTCATGAATTCTGGATCCTGTCATTGCTGTTGTTCGTGGTGAGACAGAAAGATGTTCATACATGTGGGATGGAACAAGGTGTGAAAGAGGAAGGATGACTGATGAACTGGAGTAGAGGCTTTATTCTTCAGTCCCTAGGGACTGAAGACACAGGAGGCTGAGCTGCAGTTAGCCCCTGCCTGATAGAGAAAACTGGCAGGTACTTGGGAGCTTCTGGAGCGATACATGCAACTAAACCTTTTAGGCCAGGAGTTGGCATTAGCACTTTGGTTACTCTGACTATGTAAAAGGTTTTGCCTAAAGCTTTTCCAACTCCATTTTCTGTCAGTATCTGGGACCAAGGCAGCCAGGCTTAGAATGTAGAGTAAAGATCTGTACAGAGAATCAGAAGGCATTCTGATGTTGGTGAGGAAGGTTGTGAAGACCAGCTCATTCATTCCCATGGGTAGACACATTCTTCTTTGTCCTGTTTACTTTTGAAGCTGAAAAGCACAGTTGTCAAAATCATGTCACTTAAAACCAGAGCTTTCTGGAGTTGCCTTATGACGTGTGGTAAAGTACCTGGGAGAACTTTATTTCACAAAAATAGCTATTCTAGGGATTGAGACTGGTACTTGCTCCTCTTAAAACAGAGATATATAACTGCTGCTTAGAAGCCATCCACAAGTCTGAGAGAAAATACCCCCTGAAGGACCTGGAAGTCACAGAACAGAGAAATCTGGGTCACCATGGTGTGGACTTTGGGGTGCCACATCATGCTCCTTTCAGGTTTAAGGCAGGCTGCTAAGGCTTTGCCTCATTTGTAGCTAAATGGCATGGATATAAAAGGTCTCTTGTGATATGCAGCAAGAACCACAGGTGACTGGAAGAGATGATCTCTTATTTAACCTTCATCCAGGTGCCAGATGCTGTTTTATGTGCTCTACAAATATTAATCATTTAATTACCATGATGTTGTGGAATAGGTGCTGCCCCATATCATATATGAGGCTCAGAGAAATTTAGTATCTGTGCCTAAGCAGAACAGCTCTGGACACCAGTACCCTTACTCTCAGGCATCCTGCTGTGCTGCTGCTTTGACTGTTCTTATTGAGTATGAGATTGAGTTCAGTGTTCTTTTTATTTTTTAACACATTCTAAAATTTCTAGGTAGGCTTTCATGGACATTTTCTTGCTCTCATTTGCTTTGACCCTATTGGCATACTCCTTAATTCCTCAGTTATATTTACCAGTTATAAATAGCAGTTGTGAGAAATGATCAGCAATCTCAGAATTGGGAAATAAAAAAGGAGGAAAGTAAAGAAATCCCTTGTACTGGGAAAAGCAGCAAAAGTTATAAAGATATCAAGGCAGGTTTTAAATTTTTTTCTGCAAATTGAGAATGATAAAATTGTATGTATTTATGGAGCACAAATGATATTATGATATATGAGTGAAATGTGGAATGATTAGTTAAAGTTAATTAGTGTATCTATTACCTCAAATAGTTTTTTGTGGTGAGAACACTGGAAATTTATTCTGAGATTTTGAGATATATTATATGTTATTATTAGGTTATATACTATAATGTACAATAGATTCTAAAACCTTATTCCTCTTGTCCCACTGAGTATACCCTTTCATTCACATCTCACCATTCCCCCACTGCCAGCCTCTGGTACTTAACCACTATTTCTGCTTCTCTGAGTTCCCACAAATGGTTTAGTTCCCACAAATGAATGAGAGCCTATTTTTTCTTTGTGTGCTTGGCTTATTTTATTTAATGTCCTCCAGTTTCATCCATGTTGTTGTGAATGTCAGGATTCTTTTCCTTCTTTTTAAAGACTGATATCTCATTGTCAGTACATGCAACATTTTCCTTCTGTATTATCCATGATGGGTGGGCACTTAGGTTAATTCCATATTTTAGCTTTTTGAAACAGTGCTGCAGTGAACATGAGAATGCAGATACCTCTTTGACATGTCCATTTCAGTTCTTTGGTTATCTACCCAGAAGGTGGATTACTGGATTATATAGTAGTTATGTTTCTAGTTTTTTGAGAAACCTCTACACACTTTTCCATAATGGCTGTACTGACATTCTCCAGAAGTCCATGTCCTTCTCAAACCTAAGTCAAACCAGGGAGCAGTGGGAGGTCTTAGTTTTAAAGCTCTTGCCCCTCTAATGTACCTGAGGGGCAAAAACCATTGCCAGCCTGTCCATGTCTGTATATGAATGACAGAGCAGAGATGGGGCTCCCCAACACTTAGGTTTCATCGAAAAAAGCAATAAGAAAACAAAACAAATTTGTGCAAACTTAAATAGAAATATGAAGGAAGCTTGCAAAGATTAGCACAAAAGTGTTAATGAAACCAGTTGTGTTAGGTTGGGTCCTATTGGAAGTGTACCTTGAAACACTGAATCCAGGGAAAATTTGTCTGAGACCTGAGTGAATGGGAGCTAAGGTATGCATGGGGCCAGAGAGGTTGTGGTAGCAGAGTCACCACTGTGGATAACTGGAGTTTATTTTCACTGGGAAACATGTGACCCTGTGCCTTAGAGTTATGCTGCCAAGGGGCATAGGAGCTAGGTTACTGGTTATGCTCTATCATTAACAGTTTTCCAGTGTTACTAGTGCATAGAGCTGCATTAGAATATCTGACCATAAATAAGTACCCTGAGGAATAATGTTATGAATCTAACATCTTGTATGCTAGAAGCATCCTTCTTGATACTTAGGCATGAGCTTTTGAGTTCATGGGTTCTTGTTTGAGATCCACTGTTACTGACATGAAATCATAGCTAACAGACTTGAGTGACACCAACCATTCACACTTTGCTGGTACAGAAAAAGGCAGTTAACCAGTAGATTTCCTAGGGAAGGCACCATTTGTTTTGATTCATGGCTTTGGATTTCCCAGAAAGTCAAACAGGGCATTCCTAAGAGACTGTGTACCTAAACTTCAGGAAGAAAACTAAATCAGAATCATGATGACATTGGGAATTTCCTAGAGAAAATCTTTTATGACAGCTGTTGGAATCAGTACTTTTTTTGCCGTAGTACTCTTGATTATAATCAGCCATGTCTCATCTGTAGCACATTATAATTGTTGATGTTTTATATCATGACCATGACATATCTATTTGTATCAAGACATAAAAGTTATATTTTATGTTAATGAGTCACTTAGGAATGCAGGGAAGTGTAGAATATATATTTTTGAAAGATATTTGCTGTAAATATTGGAAATAAAGTATTAGTAATTAATTGTTACTAATTTAATAGTTAGCTAAAGACCTCTGTCAAAAATTAGGCATCTTGGAATGAAACTAGAAAAGTGGACATGCCGCCACACTTCTGTTTCCTTTTTCCAAAAATGTTAAATTGTTCCTAGAAAGAAAGATCTGACAGAAACAAGAATGTGGATTTGGAGGGGTTGCTTTATTTTGATGTTTAACCAGCAATGTGAAATGTGCAAAAAAGTCCTTCAAAGTACACTGCAAGTGAAACATGTTTTAATAAAATATAACCCCAAAACCTTATTTACTGGGTTTTCTGAAATCAATATATTTTCCAGAATATTTTTCTCAATGCCAGGATATGAGATGGATAGCAAATTATATTCCTAAAAATGGTTCTTAAAAAATGTCTTCAGCTATCTCAAAGTTGAGAAAACACATTCCTGAAGAGTAGATTTTATAATCACTTTTTTTTTTGGTGACTCATTTCAAGCATTGCAGTAGGGACTAAAGTTTAAATTAAACCAGAAGTAGCTGGGCTTACGTTCCTAGAGACAGTGTAGTCACACTTGCTTAGTCTGTATAGCCAGGTTGTGAATCTGGCAGTGCTTTACAAGATCTTTGGCTTCTGTAAGCTGCTCTCCTTCTGAGAAGGATGTCACGTTTACAAGTAGGTGTATAATTTCCTGTGTACATTTATCCTGATACTTTTATGCTCTTGGCCTAGACACTTTGTCTTGGTGGAACTTTCTGCGATTTTCTTATGGTACTTGTGCTGTCAGTTGTCTGCTTGCAGTCTCAGAGAAATTGCTGTGTATCTGGAGGAGGTTTTTTTCTGATAGGTCCTGCTGAGACAGGGCCCAAGACCTTGCCTCAACCTGCCTTAGTTCTGGTGTGCTTAAGGAGAGAGGAGAGAACAGTCCCTGGCCTGAGATCTATGGTCACCACAGTGTAGAACCCTCCACATTGACCATGTGGCAGCTAACACTTATGAGGGCTGATCATTAACCTCAGAGAGGAACCTGACTTAATAGAGCCAATGGTAGTGGGCTACAATTACCCAGCCTGCTGGGAGTTGGAGAATAGTGTGGACCATGGAATGCCTGAAAAAAGCTGGTCCCCTGACACCTACTGTTGTCCTTTCTCTGTCCTTGGAGGACCTTGTGCTGTGTTGATGATATGCCACACTGATCTAGTGGCGTTAGCTGTTCACAGCGTGGCAGATTTGTGGAAGCAAGCAATGGTCCTAAGGTCAGAGGGAGAGAATTCTAATTTAAGTCCGTTTCCACCTGCCCTGTCTGCTTGCTGCAGCCACCACTTCCTTTTAGCCCTCAGCTCTGAAAAGGAATTTTCCTCGACAATTCCTGGAGTTAATGCTTCCTCCTGTTTCCTAATATTTCCAAGGATTGGTTTGAAGGTAGGACACCTGTGACCTGTGCTAGTTGATCACTTTCAGCTGATTTTATTTCTCCTTGGCACAGCCCTTTAGTGCAGCATCACAAAACCCTGGTGAGCCAGAAGTGTAAAACAGGAAGTCCTGTCTCAGAAGGACACCAGAATCTAGTAATCCTCACTAGATGAAAAGTACTTACTACGACAGATAATGAAAACTACAAAATCCTGAGTATCAATAGCAATATAAGAATAAAGTATTTACCATTTCAAGTCTGGTACTGAGTATTAGTTTTTGATGTGCAGCAACTTATACAACTAAATATTTGTGTAGAATAAAGTTTCTAACCTTGTTATTTAGTTGTATAGCACAAACTGCCTTTTTAACTGCCCTTTATTGTTCCTTCATTATTCAAGTATCCTAAAATTGAAGGCTGCAAACCACCAGAAGCCTAATTAAGGCTTTATAATAAATTATAATGCTGTGGCTTATTTTATGTGTTTTATTTCAGCTAATTTACCCTAGTAAGTGTTTGACTCACATTTATCTTATCTTTTGATAATGTACCCTGTGTCTATCATTTTTGTGTGTTCATTTTTCTTATTCATAATATTCCATTTTGCATATTAAAGTAAATATGGAATAACCTAACTTTCATTTTTATTAATTTGTCTTTCCTTTACCTAATTTTGACACTGTACTGTATACTTTTAATTTTTTTTAAGAGGCAAAAAAATCAAATAGCAAGCAATCAAAAACAACAAAAGCAGAATGACAACAACAACAAAAAAATAGCAATATAGAATTTCAAAACAAAATGATAGGAAATTAACAATGACTGTTATATTGCACATTGTTATCTTCAAAATAGTTGCTCATGTTACCAGATACAGGCATTCAAGACTGATCAAACTATAGAATTTCCTTTTGAGCAATTGCTTTCCTTTACTATATCTATTGTAACTTTATGATCTCTTTCAGTTTCTTACACTAGTGAGACAATATGGTGTTTACACATGCAAGTCTGATTTATTTCACTTACGAGTATGATTTCTACTTGCATTCATTTATCTGTAAAAGCTTCAAGTTTATTGTTCTTTAAGGCTGAGTAGTATTCCATTGGACACTGTATTATATTTTAATCTTTACCTCAATCACTTTTTTCTCTCCACAGTTTTATGTGATCTCAAGATTTAGTGAGCTTATTCTTTTCCTTATTCTCAAAATCACTATTTAAAAAAACCTCAAAGTACATGAAATTATGTTGCTTTTCCAGTTTGGCTTGAAACTACTTCTCTGGCAATTGTTATTTTTCAATCATTATATCTTTGAGTGTTAATATTAATTTAATCTATTTTTCTTAAGTTAGAGGTGGAAACCCTATTTAGAGTAACTGCTATTTATTTCATGAATTAGCCTGTTATAGAATGAAAACATACATTACTTTTTTATGTTTTCTATCTTATACTTGTCAGAACTGCTTTTAAAAATTTAGAGTTTGATCATATACTGAAATGTAAATAGCTTCTTGATTTCAAATGTATGTGCATTTAAATAAAAAAAGTTTTGTTTTCTTGGTGGTGTTTCACCAAGAAACTAGTAAATATTTGCGAGGACTAGTAAATATTTGAAAACATGTTGCAATTCAATTATTTCAATTCAATTCAATTATTTAATCTTCATTATTCAATCTTCTTTCTCTTTCTTCTCTTCTTTCTCTTTAATCAGGGTGAACTTTTGCATAGGGAGAGAAAACTAAATTTCTAATCACCTCCAACTAGCAATTCCTATTATTTCATTTTCTGCACTTTTCCCAGTAGCTGTGTCTCTTCATGGGAGCAAGAAAACTGAAATGTAGCATGTGATTTCATTCGTTGGCAATTGAATTTAAATTAGGGAGAAAGCAGCAAGTATGTGCCGTTATGGAACCCTTTGGACTGCACAGCCTGCACACAAATTCACTCTTGTACTTGTAATTTTCCATTGCTGTGTAGAGAAAACCAACCAAACAAAGCACACTGCTTTGGATTTGTCACCAATGTGGAGCTAGCCCAGTCATGTCTTCTGTCATTGTAATTGTGGCTTACTTCATTCATTCACATCATTTCTCTTCTGATAATGTTAATACTATGGGAAGGAACTCCTGAGAAGCAGGAGTGTTTTGTGTTGGTACATTTTGTTTAAACTTTGACTGCATTTTTAGCTCAGGTCCTTCATTGTCCCAGGTGTGTAAAGCCCTCTACAACGCTGCCTGATTCTGTCCTCAAGGTCTAATTTCCAGTTACTCCTGGATTTATTAACACAGCTTTTTAATATTACAATGGTAGTCTTTCTTCTATTTCTTCACAATGGTCGGTAGGCCTCTTTGCTGGATTCACCTTCTGATGAGTGTTATCTGTTCAGATGAGATCTGTTCTGATGAGTGTTATCTGTTGACCTTTATGTATAATTTTTAATCTCTGCTTACAAAGGAACCAATTTGTAATTCTTCCCTGTATTTTTTATTTCATCTCATTTGCCTTTAATATTATTTCTTGAATCTGTAACCTAATAATAGCAGATGCTCATATAGCACAGCACTGATCCAGGCCCTCTGATCTATATGCTCTATATGTGCTGTACTCTCCTCTTGGCAGTCCCTGCTGTGAGCACTGGAATTGTCTGCATTGTTTACATGCACTGGAGCACAGGAGGTTAGGTAACTTGCCAGAGACCTCCAGAACTCAAATCTGGGCCCTGGCTTGAATGCACAGTATGACTATACAAAACGCAATGGAATAATCATGATACCACTTCTTTGGATATCTCCTTATTAACCCTTGAAAATACTATGGCTATCAGGGCATCACAGTCTGGTTGCTGCTGTTTGGCTAACTTTGGCCTGTATGCGTGTGTTTTCCTTTTCTTTCTTAGTCATTGCCCGGTTTATCTATCAATCCTCCAGTCATTTTTCCTTGTTATATCACTGTGTTTAAATTTTAGTACCCAGGGTTTTTAATATACATTTTCTTATTTCTGTAAGCCTTTAGTGAGCTTTATGGGGATATTTTTAAGGTTATGGCTAGAAGGCTACCAGAAGTTTCTACTTCCAGGTATGGGGGAAAGGGCATCTATACCTGCTGTTTGAGTAATTTGCAATACAAGGTTCTCTGATTGCCACTGATTCTGAAATGGAGACTCAGTGTTATGGCTTTTCACCTGTGCATTTCTCCTTGTTTCCTTCAGGAGATAGCAGTTTATTTATATTAATTAGCACCTGGGTTGGGGCTGCCTTCTTTTGCTTATCACTATTTTAGCCTAGCCTGTAACTCTGAACCTTTTAGAGCTTTCACTGTTAACTAACAGCTGGCTGAGCCATGTGTGCCTTAGTTCCCCACCACTGGCCCTTTGTCTAGGTGAATTATAACTGTACACAAATGGAGAACAGGTGGGCATTTACATATGCCCATTTGTTGTCACAGAAACTGAGTCTTGATCTAGGCCGCATAATCTGAATAGGTATATTCAGTGACAGAAATAAAATGGAGATACACATTGCTTGTATTGTGTTTTTCTTTTAATGTACATTTCTTATTAGGAATGTTATGAATTGTTCATTTCACAGAATTTATGAAACATTGCAAGAGCAATACGCTAATCCAGTAATAACTAGGATTAATTTTTTAATGTATTAACTGCTAGTCTTTTCTGAAATAACGTGTTTTATAAAAATACCTTTTTCATAGTTGCAACAGAAGGTGTATCTAATTTTGTATCCATGCCTAAATATTTACATTATATGTTATATGTTACCATGCTATTAAAAATTAGACTAACATAATTTATTATAACTTGCAAAATCTAATTACTTTGCTTTATTAGTTTTTGAGACTTTTTGTTAATTTTCTGTAGCATGGCCATAACTCTATTATTCTAGTAATACTATTAAATGCCTATCAAGTCTTTAAATTTTAATTTGAGCATGTAACAATAAACTTTATGAACCACTGGCATTTCTGGGTCTCTTTAATATATTTACTGTTTAGGGATCAAATCATTTGTAGTCTATTGTAGCCATTATAATCTTTATTAGACACTATTCGTGTGTCTCATTTGTCACCCAAAGGTTCAAAGACGTGTCAGCGTATTTTAAATATGCATTTAATATAGTATAACCATTCTTTCTTTTGAGAATGATTTCTTTGGTGTTTCTGGTTTGTTTTCCCTTAAGAATTTTTTTACTAGAAAAATTTCTTGTATTCATTCCAGTTGTTGAAAATATAAGCTTTCTTTCACATTTTATTGTCAGAATTAGTAGAGTTGGAAAAAAAGTAAGTCTTTTAAACTAAATGTTTATCATTGGAACCAACCAGGTAGAATTGAAAAAAAATTAGTATTAAACCCAAAATTCTGAAAGCCTAGGCTCAATATGAGAAAAATCAGGAGTTTATTTTCATGTTGCCTTTCTTGCATTTTGTGATATATGTTGTTCATTTACAAAGTCTAGTCTTAAATCCTAATTGGTGTATTCCCTTGATAATCATGGTACGAGCCTTTATGTATATTTATTTGCAAAGAGAATTCATTGTGTTCTTCTTCTTCTTGGTCTTTCATTTTTAGTGGTTCAATTTATAGCAGGAAGTGGCTTTTTCTAGAAAAGACTAATGTATTAATTAGTTCAAGGATGCTTTAATAGAATACTATAAGCCAGATGATGTAAGCAAAAGAGATTTGTTATTCATGGTTCTGAAAACTCTGAGGTCCAAGATTTTGTGTTGGATGAGGGTCCCCTTTTCTTCTCATAGAAAGCTCATGCTCACATTGTGAAAGGGACAAACTAGTTGCCCTGTGGCTTTATAGGGCCTTTATAAAGGCACTAATCATATTCAAAAGGTGTACCTACTCTTCACCTTATCACCTCCCAAAGGTCTGCTTCCTAATACCATCACCTCTGGGCTAGAATTTCAACATACCATTTTTGGAGAGGTAAACATTCAGGTCATAGCAGCCAGATAGAAGTTAATTTAGGCTCTATGGACCCTAGAGTCTCTGTTAGACTCTCAGCTCTGCCTTTCCCATGGGGAGGCAGCCTTAGACTTGAAATGACTGCAAGGAAAACACAATCAAACTTTCTTTACAAAATAGGCAGCTCCATCGTTTGTCGTAAAAAAGAAAAAAAAGAGAGGCGAAAACAAATACATCAGAATTATATGAGCACTCTCTTAAACATACTTTTCCATTTTGATTACTTTAGTTTGTTATTTTTCAATTTTCTGGCAGTTCTGGGGTGGAACCCAGGGCTTTACATATGCTAGGGAAGCACCCTGCCATTGTACGCCCAGCACTTTTTGCTACATTTTTAATAATGTAAAAGAAGTGTACAGTTTCAGTAAACTTAATAATGATAAAAGAGGTGTATATTTTCAGTAAGCTTATATAAACATTTTTAGTTTATTCATCAGCTTCATACATTATTTTCTTTCTGAATTTTAATCATCAGGGATTGTCGGAATATGGCACCTGATTTTTAATAACACCAAATTCAAGATCTTTTGGGATACTTTTTGAAACCAAATATGCCTTCATATTTCAATAAATTAAATCATAAGAAATTACTATGAATGACCATCATTTTATAATAGATTAATCAGGACTTGGGTCAAACATAGATTGTGACAGCTATAAAGAATGATTTCTGTTCCACCTTTGTAAATGTGATGCTTTGTGTTTATTTTTCAGAAAATGAACTCCGTGTGTATGCTTTTTATGGTACTTCTTGGAGGCCCTTCCTAATTCTTTTAACTGTGTGAGAGACCACATATTCTTTATGTTGGGTCTCTTGGCTATAAATGGCCTGCATTCACTACTGACATGACAGGATTGAGAAAATGAACACAGATGCACATATATATCTTTCCAAGATTATGCTAAACATTCTGACAATAAAATTTATTTTCTTCCTTTTAAAATTTAAGATTAAAAACTATAAATTCCATGTGGTATTTTATTATGGCTATATATTACAGATTTGTATTTATTTGTTGTATGTTTCTCTTGTTTTACAAACTAATAAAGATTCTGTATCATAAACCTTAAGGAGAAGGGACTGATCTCTCTGGAAAAGAAGATGCTGGTCATTGCACACTGATCAGTCACACATTTCCTCTTGGTTTTTAGGTATTCTTGAAGTTCTACATTGTGTGTTAGTGGAGAGTCCAGAAGCTCTAAATATTATTAAAGAAGGACATATTAAATCCATTATCTCACTCTTAGACAAGCATGGGCGAAACCACAAAGTAAGTAAACTGTTTTATTTCCATGCATAAATTACAGGAGCAGTTAAATATTAAAAAATGTATTGTATTTTTCACTATACACTGTGAAGAAAAATAGCTAGAAAATGTTTTTGTTTTAAATAATGAAATAATAATACTTGAGGAAATACACGTGTTTGCTTGATTTACACATTATACAGCATACACATGTATTGAAGCACTACATTGGATCCTATAAACATGAAATTTTTACAGTGTTATGTATCTAAATTTAAAATGTGCTAAAATAAGATGACTTTTCAAAGACATGTTAAATTTTTATGAGTGTTTTTTATGTTAGGTGTGACTGAGTGATATTGTTTAGTTTGTATTCATAGCTTCAGTGGAAAGATAAGCAATTCTCCCCTTGTGTGTGAAGGAGAGTTGGAGGGTCAGTGAGATACATTCTGTTATGTTCAAATGACTGAGTCAGATAGAACTGGAGGGAATGATGTGCTAAGTACTACTGATGCTTGGATGTAAAGGATGAGTTAGAATCCACTGGCACTAATTTCTCCTTTCAGGTTCTGGATGTCTTATGTTCACTGTGTGTTTGCCATGGGGTTGCTGTCAGGTCTAACCAGCATCTCATCTGTGACAATCTCCTGCCAGGACGAGATCTTTTATTGCAGACCCGTCTTGTGAACCATGTTAGCAGGTAAATTCATATAGATGATGTCATAAGTAGGTAACAGCAAAAGAGCTCTAAGTCTGACTCTGTAGCTAATACCACAGATGGTCCATTCATTTACTAGGCTCTTTTATGTATCCCCCAAGTGAATAATAGAAGTATTATTTGCTACCAAGAAAATGAGATAATAACAATATATGTAGTAGTATATCAGTTTGTCACAAACACATATATAAGAGCTTTTGTTCCATTCATAGATGAATTATCATTGACATTAGGAGTAGGCTGAGGATTATAGAGATACAGTTGTATATAGTTGTGTTGTATGTCTTAGAGTATAACTAAAAACATCCTTCAAAATTTCTTTGAGGTGTCCACTGTGTATGACTATTATATTATTATATTTGAAAATAATAATAAAATCCACAAATAGCCAATTAAATTACATCTTTGGTAATTGGATCTGCCTTCTAGAATAGCTGACACTCACCGAGTGCAATGTGCCATCTATAATACTGGGTGCTTTACACTTCATTTGTACTGTGTGTGTGTGTGTGTGTGTGTGTGTATACTTTCCTGGGTGCTGCTGTTACCTACAGTTTATGGAGCTAGAAGAGTATTTCAGGCCTAACTCCAGACTTAGCTCTTAACCACCACACCACAGAGCCTTTCTTATCCCTGCCCATAAGTGAGTGAATAAAGAACGTGATAGAATTTAGTTAACAAAATGTTTTGTGTGAGAGAAGTAGCTTTAGTATACTGCATCTCAGTGCTTGCCAGGAAATAATTTGCTGCTTTATCCTATTTTAAACACAAGTGTAGAATAAAGTGTATACATCTATGTTGTGTTTTTAAAACAAGATTTGTTTCAGATCTCCTTTGTTGTTATTTATATATCAGACTTAATGTTAAAGAATAGCATTTCCCAAGACCTCCAGTAATCCCTACCATTACCCTAGAGCCTAAGTCTCCACTTAACGTGGAATAAAACTTGCTAAAAATCCCTCTGTTCACAATGAGTGACCAGCCTCATAGGCACCTTGGTGTTTCAGCTTCTGGCTCCATGTGTCACAAAGCTTGGTTTAGGAGGGTCGCTACATGTTTTCGGTTCACAGCAGCTCCATTAATTCTAAAGGCCTGCTATGCAGAGTGTCTCATGTTGTGGCTTACATTTGATTGTATAAAATTTACTGAAGAACAATTAAGGGAAAATGTTATAAATTTATAAAAATTAAGAAAAATAATATTAGACCCTTGAGTGACATTGCTAAGTAAACCAAAAAGTAAACACTGTTCACTGAAAGTGACCTGTCACTCTGTATGACCTCAATGGTTATGCTAATTCTATAGGATTGAAGAGAACATGTGTTTAATATGTGGCTTCTCAGAGAGCAGGACTAGCATTCAAAATAGCAAGACAGAAATGAGAACAATAAAAGGCTTGTGTGGCCTGGTCTCACATGTTGTTCCTATCTCTTTAAAGCATGAGGCCCAATATTTTTCTGGGCGTCAGTGAAGGGTCTGCTCAATATAAGAAATGGTACTATGAGCTCATGGTGGACCACACTGAGCCATTTGTGACAGCAGAAGCCACTCACCTGCGAGTGGGCTGGGCTTCCACGGAAGGCTACTCGCCCTATCCTGGGGGCGGTGAGGAATGGGGCGGCAATGGAGTTGGAGATGATCTCTTCTCCTATGGATTTGATGGCCTGCATCTCTGGTCAGGTAGGCACTCTCCACTTTCTCTCACCAATTTCCAGTGACCCTGCTATGTGGTTCTGAAAGCTGCCAGTGCTGCTTCTATGGATAATTTGACTATTCAGAAATTTAACGTGAAAATGATGAGCAAGAGGGTTGAATAAAAAGCAGAGTTTCAGTAGATAAAAATGAAAATGATTACAATCATGGTACATTTCCAGAGGCCTGTGTTGCTTATGAACAATATATTTAAAAGGTGGCATTTTCAATATGTGAATGAACTACAAAAACGTGTTTCTGACTTATTTTAATTGATATATGTAGAGCTTTAGCTTCTCATTTGAAACACACAAAACAAAAACTCTGCATAGTAAAGGGAAGAAAGAGACTAGTTCAGCCTCCTGTAAATTAATGTAAGAGCAAAAGTCAGTAATCTGCAAAGGCCTGTGTGACTAGTCTAGTCACAATGCAATAACACTTTGAAGAGAAAATAGCATAAAACTTTCTTTTTAATGAACGAAGAGAAACTCGTAGTATAAATGCTATGATCTATTTCTTTCGTGTAGGAGAGTCTTTTTTATCTATGACTTGTACTTTGAATAACAGTTTTGGCCTTTCTTTTAAGATTATGGTACACAGAGTAATAACTATTGTTATTTTCTAATTATTTTTGTTATGAAATTTTGTTTTTTTAAAGAAGAGTGCTTTTTAATATTTTCTTTATTAATATTTACATATATTACATTCAAATAAAAAAGCATTGAAGGTTATAAGTAAGTTGTGTAGTTCAGTTCACTAGCTACCAACTCCCAGTCCTCTTGGTTGACTGTATAGTGAGTACTATATATTAGAAATAATATTTTCCTTTGATTCATGAAGAACTATGTTATGGTTAATTTAAAAATGCAGCTCTTGCTTATGTACAATTTTTTGGATAGTGGAGTTCATTTGGAATCTACAGATATATGCTTGTGTTCACAAAGCTGCATTTAGAATGTAGTCCTGGTATGACCTTGACATATTTTACAAAGTGTTCAGTGTATAGAAGATACAGAATACTAACTTAAGTTACAGAAATCTGACCTTTATCATATAGTTGCAAGCAATGCTCATTTAGCAGTGCTGGATAGGCCTAATAGCTTATGAAAAGAAATCTTAAAATTACATGAACTAAATCTAAGTTTATGGTAACACATTTGTAAACTCTTTTTTTAAATAGCTGTATCTTAACAATAATAGTTATGGAGTTTGTCCTTGAGTGCCAGTAGCTCTGTTGTCTAGAAGAAAAAAAAGATATTCTGTGTTTTGGGTGGTTTATCTAACTGCCATGGTATGTGGTGAGGGTCACCGGAATACTGAGGATTGTGTGTATGCAGGAGCACTGTGCTGCATTGTTCACTTGTTTTCCCATTAGACCAGAGACTAGGGGGAAAGCACTACTCATTACTCTGATAAGGAAATTCTAAATTGTTTCCAATTATTTTAGCCTCAAAACACATTTTTTGAATTGATTTTGAATTCAGTTTGATGCTTTTCCTTTCACTATAGTAAAAATATCTCATACTTATGGAGTAGAATTGAGTTCAATGTATTACAAAGTGTCTTAAATAGAACAAGAACAAAATATTTTAGGGAGTGTATTGGCTTGTCACAGGAAGCATGGTAGGTAAGCTTTGGAATTTCAGGAGAAAATTATCTTAAAACTATTGTCAAGAGCCAGTATTAGTATTTGTTCCTTGTAAGGAGAGAGGGAGAGAGAGAGGGAGGGAGGGAGGGAGAGAGAGAGAGAGAGAGAAGGAAGTGTACAGTGTATCATGTTATAGTTGAAAATGTTGTTATTTCCAGTTAATGAGGATCTGTTGTATTCTTTGCTAGTTTTGATTCAGGGACAACAAAGTCAAGTCTAATATAGTTGGGGTCTGATTGAGTTACCAAGGCTGAATTCATAGTAATTTAGCTCATCTTCTTGGGATTCTTCTCTTATTTCTTTTCTTTTTGATTGTTAATATGAATTTAATTTGATTATTAATATGAATTGCTAATATGAATCAAATATTGATGTCTTCTAAGAGAGAACACATTTTAACTACTGAACATTTTGTAATTAGTGAACAGTGATGTTCCTTGGCACCCAGATTTGATTCAGAAGCAAGCATTTTGAGCTATGTCTTCATTTATTCTCCATAGTTTAAATGTTGTGCAGTGTTGCTATTTGGACATTCCAGATGTTTGAAAGGAACAAAAATGTGAAAGATTTTGGAGCTTTTAGAGAATTTGAATAGTAGAAGTATAGAGGAATGATCAGCAATAGAGGAGAGATATACAGATTTCTCATCCAGGATCTGTGAATCCAGCTGCAGTTAGCCCTCTTTCTGCTCATGCAGAGAACAGGAATACAGCTCTCATGTGGATTTGATAGTAGTTTCATCAATGCATCTTGAAAATGCCTTAATGGCTTGAACACTATGAGTGTCATTCAAACTGTGGGCCTTAGTTTGTTTACTAGTGGTCTTTTCTATTTGTTTCAAAGATTACAAAAACAGTTTATTGTGATAACTGTTAGATAGTTGTTAGCATTAATATAATAATATCCTTCAAACCGAGCAATATATTTGGATTATAGTAAATATGTGTTTTTACTACAATATAACAGTAACAATTTTATTAGCTACAGATTTTGATACAAACAAGGAAATAAATCTTCCTCCATGAACTGTATTGCATTGACATCATTTTGAAGAAAACTGGCCTTATATTCAGGGAATTTTAGAAGAGCCTCTTGATACTGACTTTGTAGCTTGCAGACTTGAATATTGATAGTCCATATTAAAATAGAACCTCCATATTTTAAAAGAAACAGTATTCACAATAATTGGCATTTCAGATATGTTCTTGGTAATACTTTAGATATTCTAGAAATTAAAAGAGGCATTATAAAAAACACGAAGCATATATCATGAAATCTATTTTTGTGTTTGCTGAGATCAAAGAGTATGGTTGTATGTCTCAGTATACATATTTGGGGGAACTTCACCTTCCTTTCTTTGGGTGTTCTATGAGAAGCAGATGCTTTTGGGACTGATTAGCAAAGGGGCTTTGAATCAGTCAAAATGGTCTAAGAAGAGACACTTAATAAAAGTTATTTTCATGTCCTCAATTGTATCCTCTGTACTTAAGAAGAAAAACCAAGTCCTTGTGTGAAATAAATTATAAAACAAGAACAAATTAGTTGGCATATAATGGTCTCAAAATAAGCTATATATGGCAAGAATGAATGATCACAGATTCTGCTTTCATTATCCTTGTATCCTTTATGTTACAGTGATTGAATAGAGGGGACTTTGTATTTGATAAAAGAACCTGACCTATGGTGCCTGCTGTGCTTGAGACTGTGTGCTTTTTAAACTATTAGCTTAATCACGATAGAACTTCTAGATGGTAATGGTATTTGGTGTTCTAAGAAATAAAAGTTCAGAGAATTCAAGGAATTATTGTTGGTTATATAAGGAATAGGTGGTAAGGTAGCTATTTTAAGTCAGATCTTTTCCTGGAAAATTTCCTCTGACATCATGATAATATGTACTATTAAGATAATTTCTGCATCAAATGCCATCTGTCTACCTGAAGAAATTTTTATATATCAGAAGGACCATTTTCTAATGAAGCAACTGGGCTTCTGGAAAAGGCAGTGTTTTTTTTAGACCAAGAATTTAGCATTTTACATTAGAATGTACTCAAGATTTAGTTCTTTCTAGTCTTGTTCATTAGTATCTTACTGGCTGCCTAGTTCTTTGACTTTGGTTCTGAAAATGGTTCTCTGAGATGAAAATGTATTACCTTTCTCAATGTTTCCCCCAACAGGTTGTATTGCACGTACTGTAAGCTCACCAAACCAGCACCTGTTGAAAACTGATGATGTCATCAGTTGCTGTTTAGATCTGAGTGCCCCAAGCATCTCATTTCGAATTAATGGACAACCTGTTCAAGGAATGTTTGAGAATTTCAACATTGATGGCCTCTTCTTTCCAGTCGTTAGTTTCTCTGCAGGAATAAAGTTAGTATGTCTGTTTTCCCATGTGTTTCCCTTCTCGTGTCTCACATTTCCACAGAAGATTCTGCCCTGCCATCACTCCGCTTTTTCTCATCTTTGTGGCTGTCTCCTGGGCATCTGTCTCCAGGGTATTTGCCTGTTCTTTGAAGAAGGAGATAAGCTTCACTCAACTGGTTATTTTCAGAAGCAAATAGGTTGCCCATCTAGTCTCTACTTCAGCTGTGGTAGTAACTGATGTTTCCTCAACTCAGTGTCCTGAAATACACGTTAGGTCCATTTTTCAAGTTCATTGTACTATATAATAAGGGAAAATGCATAATACTATTAAAATATGACTTTCTTATATTTATTGTTGTTTATGTCTTACTATAATCTTCCATCCCACTTCAAATCCCCTCATTCTAGAGAAAATACATGTTCTTTCTGTGGTGAGTTCTAAAAGACTCCTTTCAGTGGCCACTCCACCTGTCCCACTGCTAATTCTCTGCATGTAGTCAGCTGTAACAAGGTGATTTCCTATGTTTTTTTGTCTCGTTTTTGTCATTACCGGGGAAAACAATTATAATTCATGAGAGTTCTACAAAGAACCCCCCATATATGTATCATTTGTTCCTGCCAACTATTTTGCTTATTTTTTTAGTTATAATTCTCCCAGGAATACTTTCTAGTTATTAAAGTGTCACATTGAAGAACAAATGAGGAATCATGAAATATTAGCTGTCCTTTCTGATATACTAGTTATGTATTTTTCTATAAGCTTCTGGGTTATTTTAAAGTTTTTGGTTTTCACCACATTTTGTTCTTGGATGTTTCTTTTATTTTTTAACCTGGAATTGAAATATAAATCAGAAAAGAGTTGTAAGGAAAATGAAAAATTTTAATGTTTTTAAAGCTGAGAGTCCCAAGACCAAGAGAGTGTCATTAAACTGTTTCATAATGTGTTGTTCAATGGAATTCACATTAAATGTTTTCTAATTAAATGAGTATGATGCACAAATGATTTTAGTAAGTTCTTTTTCTTTTAATGTTGAAAGTGATAAAAGTGGAAAAAAAATAAGGTCATCTGCTTTCTTTATCAAATGGAGGTAAGATCTGAATCGTTTTTAAAGAATTTCCTTAGTAAATTGGGCACCGAGAAGTGACTGTTTTTTTTCTTTGTATCTAATTCAGTTGTACAGTTTTAAGCATACAGATACTTAGATCATGCCTTCTTTTTGTCTGTTTATTAGTAGACCCTCTTGGGAAAGTAAGTGATCAGTTGCTAGGGACTTGTATTTCATTTACTTACAAATATGCATATACTTCTAATTATTTCTAGATAAGCTTTCTTGATCTGTTAATATAATTTATCTAGGTTTTTTCTTTTGATCAATGTGATACCCTCATGTTTTGCTTTTTATTATTAGAAACTCTTAGGTGATGATGTAATGATACTTAGGGGAAAATGTAGCTTCTGATACAGTTAATATTTTTTCTTAATGTTTTGTTTATTGGAAAACTATCATTTACATCAGTGGTCCCCAACATTTTTGGCACTAGAAACTGATTTCATGAAAAAAATTTCCATGAACTGGATGTGGGTGTGGAGGGGGATAGTTTGAAGATAAATTTTCATAAGGAGCAGGGAAGCGAGATCCCTTGCATGAGCAGTTCACAGTAGAGTTTATGCTCTTATGAGAATCTTATGTGCCTACTCATCTGACATGATGACCAGTTTACTACCCTGTTATTCACCTCCTATGTCCAGCCTGCTTCATAACAGGCCATGTACTGGTACCAGCCCAGGCATTAGGGATCACTACTGTACACCATGTAACTGACTTTGACATGGGTTCTTTTTAGGGTCCGCTTTTTGCTTGGGGGGCGACATGGAGAATTCAAATTCCTTCCTCCTCCTGGGTATGCTCCTTGCTATGAAGCTGTTCTGCCTAAAGAAAAGTTGAAAGTGGAACACAGTCGTGAATACAAGCAGGAACGGACATATACACGAGATCTGCTGGGCCCCACTGTTTCCCTGACCCAGGCCGCCTTCACTCCGATCCCTGTGGATACCAGCCAGGTACTGAGATCACCTCTAATGGCAGAATCTTTTGTCCCAGAGCCATTCTGATAGCAGTGCAAGCTCACACTGCAATCCACTGAGGTGCACCTTTTAGTAATACAAATGACATGTCTGATTGCAATAAATCTCATAAAATCATACTCCTTGCTACTGTCTATACTTCCCTACTTTTAAATCTGCTTTTTTAAATCACTGAAGTGATTTCTTAAGGTATTAATGGGTTCCAGTCTGAAGTTTTAAAATACTGTTCTGGATTGTCTTTAAGGTTTTATTAAACTAGTTAATCTTATTTAGCTTATAAAGCATATGTTTTAGTATTTTTAAGAGACAAGTGGAGCCTCGTTGCAAAATTGTATAAGCAACTTTAAGGTTTGCTATATTAAGATGACTTAATATCTAGGGTAATATAATACATTTGAACTAATACAGTGTGGTATAATGCACAGTATTTTTGAAGTATTCTTTGTACAAGGAGTAGACGTGAAGGTTTTAATTTCTTTTCCAATCTATATTATTTGAACCATTTAACTGAATTTTATCTTAAGTAGAGATTGAGCTGAGATCAGGGGTTCCTAAGTCAAAGCTTAAGTTCAAATGCCTCATCTGGGATCTTGAAGAAGGTCTTTGTTCAATGGAATGCCAAGAGTATGTTTGACATAGTTAATAGATGACACATTATTTTGCAAATAGACACCTAAGCAAGGTTGGCCATGTTTTGTGCTTTTCTGTCTAATAGATATCATGACATTCTTAGGTTGACAGTGAGTTAAATATCAGTTAGTCTCTTGACTTAAGAATGAGTTGCCTTATGGAAGAGTATTTGTAAATTGGATGTGTTCATAATCTAACAAAGTGAGTTTTTCCCAGGGCCCCTGTGAATCTTACATCGTACACCTGTGAAAGTTTCCAACTCAAATATTTGTAAGTCAGGGACTTACTGTAGTGCTGTAGTAATTCCAGTGATGTTAGCTAGACACGCACAGTTTGTGTATTAGTCTCTGGAGATTGAAAGCCTTGTTTCAAAGTCTGAAGATGAATTAATACTAAGCCTCAGAAACTTCAATTGTTTGGCTCCTTGAATCATTTTTCTTGCATCACTATGCAATTTCATGTATCATGCAGTTAAAATAAATATACAAGAATTATTCTTGATTGGGATTCTGTTTGTGTTATTCATTGCTGACAATGGCAGGATATCTGTAGTCTTATCACACTATAGTGGGAACATAGAATTGGGCAGCCAGGCAATGTAGTGGGAGTATTTGGGGGATGCCTTTAACCTCACTGACCACTGTTGCTCAAGGGAGGGTATAGGTCTCATCCATGGACATGAGAGGTCCAGTTGAGGGGCTAGTTCTGGGGTCACCTGGGAGGGCTATATCAAAATATAAACAATCAACTCCTCACCTTGTAAACCATACTGTGTTCTTTATGGAAATGTCATTAAACTTCCTCTTTTTAATCGGCACATCTGAATATTTTTTTCTTGAAGCTTATATTTGGGACCCACTAGACTAACACCCTACAATTTAGGGAAAATATAAATCACTGCAGTCAGACATTTACAGGCTTAAAGAGCCAACAGAATATAACATGGGCACTGACTTTCCTTCACTTTGGCTTGCTGATGCTGGCAAGGTTGCTGGAAGACTGCTGGGGGCACTTTTCTTTTTAAATAATATACCCTTTGGTCATTGCCCGTCTCCATTAACTGTCATTCAGTTGTGCTCACCAACCCTTCATTTTCTTTGTTCATCAGTTCACCTACTGAAAGAACCCTAAATTGTTGCCAAAAAGAAGGGAGAGTTGTCCAAGCATTTATATACAAAACATTGTGTAACCTATCATTGTATCTTAATGGTTTATAAGACAGTGATATGACTGATATTGAATCTTACTGAGTTTGTTTCTGATGTGTGCTTTCTTTTTCTTTTGAAAAATTTTAGATTGTGCTGCCTCCTCACCTAGAAAGGATAAGAGAAAAACTGGCAGAGAATATCCATGAACTCTGGGTTATGAATAAGATTGAACTTGGCTGGCAGTATGGTCCGGTATATATTTTGAAATTTATTTTCAGATTCTGTCAATTCATCTTTCTGAAAATGTAACTTTCTCTCCCTCATCTTGCTATGGAGTGATACAAATCAATGGATTGATTTATTTTTTTAATTTGGCTGCAAATTAGTTTTTGTGCAGTATTTTTTACTAAAAGGACTGAGACTATTGACAAGTGCATTGAAGAATGGCTTAACCGTGTAAACAATTGTAAAGGTATCACTCTTTGGAGTGAAAGTTATACTTTCAAATCAAGATTAATAGAGACAGTGCATTTTGATTTTTAAGCGAGTTAAAAATCTCCATGAAGCTCAAAGTGCAACCTGAAATGAAAAATAAATCAGTTTACTTTCTCCTCTTTGATAACCCATTCCTCTGAGTTCCCTTTGTGCACTGCTACCAGAGATCTGTGGGCAAACGTTTACAGTTGGTTATACAGATGGTGGATGAGCCAAGAAATGATTGCATGTTTCTAAATGACTTTTTTTTTGTTGTTAAAGATCTTAGTTTACAATTTGTCGATAAGACTTAGATTAAAAAAAATCTTCCTATGTAAACTCACTGTATCGTATACCTGCTTTTTTTAGCAGGACATTCGTAATAATTATTTTATTTCCATAATATTGTTATTCTTAAGGGCTATAACAGTAGTTTATACTTAACTGAATGTAGAAATTAGATAATTAGTAAAACATAGACTATTTCTGATGTGCCCCAAGCATTCTGGGTTTCCAAACAGCGGCTCAGAGCCGTCTTTCCTGCACTTGCCCAAGTTCTCTTTGCTTGATGGTTCAAAGCAACTTTGAGCTTCTTCTCTGGGACACATCCTTCATCCTTCTGTTTTAGTATATAGCATATGTGCTGCTGCAGTGAGCACCCTTCAATCTTCTCATATATGACCTGCGTCCTGCTTCTTTTTTAATGTATCTAAAACTCCTTTTGGTTAAGTAGTTAGTTATCTTCTTGGATTTATGATTCCCAGTATTTTGGCTGTAGTTATTTGTCTGTGACTAGGCTAATTCCATACGCTCATTAGCATTTTAAATGAGAATTTTCATACCTCGGATCTAACATTTATCTCCTTCTGGAAACCTTCCCTGATTTAGTTTTTCTTTAAAGTAGTTTTAATTAGCTGCCCAGCAGGTTGAATTACTGTTTGCCTTGCAAAGACATCATTGCTTCTCTGGGATGTATTTCCTAGGAGCATCATGCAAGGACTGTTTTATAGAATAACATTGAATAGATCTACTCTGTCATTTGTGACCCTGTAACATTCTAGGCCTACAGTTTGCTTGGTACTGGGCTCAAAGATGGAAAGATTTTGATGTTGTGGTTGTGTTTGCCTTTTAGAAGCTACCTGTTTATTGAATGATAGAAATGCAAACAATCAGAGTGAAAAGGAAATATTAGGTCTTTCTTGGGAAATCAGGGAAGGTTTCCAGGAGATAATGTTAGATCTGAGGCATGAAGGACAAGTACAAGTTGATTTTCAATTAGAGAGTAGGACCATAATCTAGACAGGGCCCAGCATGTATGAAATCAAAGAGGTTGAAAGATTAGGTCACATCAGATGACTTTCAGTGGCATAACACTGTCATAGCATAGAGTGGGGTGCCACTGTGCAGAATGATAGAGGTAGAGACCATGGCTACGCAGGCAGGAATCGTGTCTCAGAGGGCTTTTGGTAGTTTGTTTTCATTTTGTAGGTGGTAAAGAACATTGGACAATTCCATCATTTAACTTTTCTGTTATGTTTAGAATTTAAGATTAGAAGTTTATAACTTATTTTGTAACTCATTTATAAATCCTATTCATTTGTAATGATCACAAGAAAGAAATTTATAAAGATTTCACTTCTAATGACTTGTGAAGACCTAGAAAAATTCTCACTCATGTTTGCCTACTTTGGCACACTTAGAGAACCTGGAAATTATTTCCATGGTGTAATTGGTAGCCTGATAGCATATGAATGTCATTCAGGTGCCACCATGGAAATAATATCTATGAAATTCAGGGCTATAAGAACAAAAACCCTAATTACTACTGCAAGACAAAGAACACCTTCCTCATTAATTCATTCCTAAAATCTTGCAATTAGTTTAATATGATTGCTAATACAGTCAGCGGTCTGTTATCTTCAGATACCATATTTGTAGATTTGATCAACTATAGATTGAACAATATTAAGAAAAAAATTTCATCTGTACTAAACATATATAGACTTTTTTTTGTCATTATTCCTACATGATACAAGATTATGGTTATCTCCATAGTATCTACCTTGTATAGGAAGAAGTCATATAGAGATGATTTAAAGTATACAGGAGGATATTCTTAGGTTCTATACAAATACTGCATACTTGTATAGAGGGAACTTGAGTATGTGTAGATTTGGTACCTACAAAGAGTCCTAGAACCAATAACCTGTAGATATCAAGGAATGACCATGTATACTTTCAAAAGATTAGTATGAAAAGCAGTTTTGTTATTATGATAACCAGCTTTGTTAAAGTAACAGAATGATTCATGAGAGAAGATTATTTACAAAAGATAAAATGAATAATCAGAACCACTTCAAAATTTATAATAGTCATGTTGCTTATGGATGATTCTGATCAGGTTAGGTCTAAACAGAAAAATTACTGCTAATTAAAATGAACTCATTACTCAGAATGTTTCAGTTTATAAAAATGTATTGAGTATCTGCTATGGGTTCAGCATATCGTAGCTATTCATAATACATCAGAAAACAAAAGAAACCCCCATCCTTGCATCTTTGTTCTTTCTAAATGCAGGGATAAAGGCAGTAACCCAATAAATATGGATCTAGTGTGTTTGCAGGTGATAAGTATTATGGGTAAATTGAAAAACAAAGCAAAATGAAAGAAGAATGAGATGTGTGGGCAGATTGCTATCCTGGGAATGTGGGCAAGTGAGATGTCAGCAGATGTGGGAGGAGTGGGAGGAGCAAGTATGTGGGCATAGGAATAGGAGGGTGTGTGGCAGAGGCTACGGGAGCTGAGGCAGGAGCTGTGAGAAATGAACTGGAATCTCAGGTGATGCCAGCTGTAACACTGACCTTTTGAGTCAGCTGGACCCAGGAGATTCCCAAGGCAGCTTCCCTGGGGCAGCACCATGGGTGTTACTTCTTGCTTTGTGCCTTCACACAGGGTTACGTTACCACTGCTCCTATGTGACTCTGGAGACAGTTACATACTGACTTGCTGTCTTGTTTCAGGTTAGAGATGACAATAAGAGACAACACCCATGTCTGGTGGAATTCTCCAAGCTCCCTGAACAGGAACGCAATTACAATTTACAGATGTCACTGGAGACCCTGAAGTGAGTTCTTTAACTCTGTGTTTTCCAGTTTGCTTTGTCTCAAAGAAACCAGATATTGATGCTGTCCTTTCAATGTGGCTGTGAAGTTATTTGAATTCCAGCTGGAAATTTCTGTAATATATAGGTAGATTAGATCAATATTTGTTGGGAATTCAACTTTAACCCAATTATTTTGTGTCTTTTTGCTGTACCTCAGTGTTTCCCAAATGCTATTCTGCAGATGCTTATGGGTATTATGAATTGTAAGAGTTTCATGATCAACACAAAATTTGATCTACTAATCAGAGTGTAGACCAGGAACCAGAAACCAGGCAGGTTTGTGATAAGTACGGATATTAAGAGTAAATGCTTAGAAACTTTTATACCAATGTGAGGGAAAAATAATATAAGAATTTATTTTAAAATGTAGGTGCATATTTTATGTCTTCACTTTAGAACTTTAACTTTTCCAACACTTTTTTTTTTTTTATTGGTACCAGGGATCAAACTCACGACCACGTGCTTGCAAGGCAGGTACTTATACCACTGAGCTAAATGCCCAGACCCAGACTTTTCTAACACTTTTATTGTATTTCATCAGAGAATCAGATCATGATGATTGGAAGTTAAAAGAAAATTAGTCCTTCACCAAAGATTGTCTGAGAAACACTGATAACAGCCAGTTTTGCTTTTGGTGACTTTTTCACAGTTGATTTCTTGAAGTTGCAGCCTTTCTTTGAAGATTGAAAATGGGTACGTGAAGAAACATAGTTTCAAATTTATTTAGAAAAATTCAGAAAAAAGACAGGCTCTTACTCTATAGTTCAGGCTGCCCTTGAACTCGCTATGTAGCTCAGGCTGGTTCTGAACTCGCAACAATCCTCCTGCCTCAGCCTAAGTACTGGGATTACAAGCTTGCACCACCATGCTCAGCAGAAAATATTTTTGAAAAGCCTGTAACATTTCTTTTTCCCCCTTTCATCTTATCTTATGAAATTGTTTTGTTCTAAAAGGTCACTTATCATGATTTTTTTTGTATTTTCCATTTTTAGTTCCATTTTTAAGAGTAAGATTTTTTTTTCCACTGAATCTGTTTTTACCAAGGATATAAAAGTTACATAATATTTCAGACTGTATGGTTTGGGTTAAGATGTATATTATATTTTTGAAAAGGCAGATTAATTATCATGGAAATAAGGAAATTAGGCACGGGTTTTATTCATAATTTAAAAGGAGAACGAATGTGTACAAACCAACTACGTTTAAGAACCCACTAAAGGTTCAACACCACAAGTTGGGTCTGTAATGAGGAATGCGGTATGCTCTGCCATGACTGGGGCTGTTAATTCACTGTCTCCTGTCTTCCCTCATAGCTATGACATGAGGTTTTCACATTTAGCTCAGTAATTTATGACAGCTCATTATTTCTCTTTTACAACCTAATTTAGTTAAATATGAAGTATATTTCCTATCATTTTGGCAATTGACAGCTAGGCCAGCTGTTTCAAAGAGTAAATCCTAGAGTGTAAAATCTCTGTATTTGCCTTCAGCATGTTTAGAATATGGTGTGTATAATCCAGGCTCCCTCTGAACTAATGCTGATCATTGGTTTGATTTGTGTGCCCTGGTGCTGTTCCTTATGAGGAATACTAATGACCCTTTTCATGACCTAATTCTTAGTGTTTCTCCATTGTTTCTTTTAGCTAAGAAGCATATATATATGTATGGTTTTATGATAAAGGTTTCACCTATGTCTTTAAAAATTAAATTAAGGCACAAACCCATGCTTGAAGTGTACATATTGTCTAGTTCCTCTAGTTAGAGGAAGCCTCCCGCTCCTTTCCTTTAGTATTTCCTTTGTTCGTGTCTTCAGTTGGAAGGTGCCAAAGCAAAGTCCTCCAGAGCAAAATAGGTCAGAGTGCAGCCTCTGGGGTTCATTGTCCGGACTTCAAGGGCTTGCTCCGTGGAGAGAATCTTCTCTAGTGACTTGGCTTCTCTGATCGTAGGCTTTCTTCTCTTCAGGGAAATGTGGATCATAATGGGGCTAATTCTGGGGAAGATAAAGGGAACTAAGGAATGAAATGTTAATAAATGCTTCAGCAGTAGAAGAGTGACAGATTAAGTAGAGTCTAGCATCTCAATTTATTGGCTTTGTAGTAAATCATGGAAGGAATTAACAACTTGATTTAAATCCTGAGATGTGACAAGCAACATGCAAGGCATTGTTCTAGCATATTCTTTGTGCAGGGGCAATTTAGTGTGAATATGTTTTTGATTCTCTGTGACTTTCTGTCTTGTGCCTTGTTGACAAAGAACCTACTTTAGATCCAACTTATCATTGTACCTTGTGTGTTCCTCCTGCTTTAGTCTCCCAGAGTGCTGGAATTACAGGTGTGTGCCACTATGCCCAGCACAATGATTTTTAAGAAATGTGCAATCATACACCTAGCCCTAACAGATTGTCCAGCACACAATTTCTCAGATGTCAGCTTGCTTGAATATTAGAAATGTTCTTAAAACTCTGATTTTTTAATTCTTTCCAATTTTAGGCTTCTTTTATTTTCCTGCTCTTACAGTGTGCGGTGGTCCCTAGAAAACACAATGCAGATATCTAACAGTCCTTTTGCACACCTCCTTTTCCCACACTGTGACTTACTAATGATCTTTTAATCTACCTGCTTCTTTTCTTAATGATGCTGTTACCACACCATCAACTGCAGTCCTCTCAACACCTTACGTGTTTCTCATCTCAGTTGGCATTGTTTCTCATCTAAACCTACAGTGCTGTCCCCAGAGATCGGGCAGACATATTGCCTATCTCTCTCTTGTCCTGTCTGCATTTTGTCACCACCCAGATCATTTCCACATACTTAGGTATCATTCTCCCTATTTAAAAACCTTTAATGACTTTCCCATTGCTCTTAAGCTGAAAACTGTATCTTCCTTTGCTTAAATGTTCCCAGAGCCCCTGTTTGCCCACTCAGCAGCCCCATCCTCCATGAGGTGCCCTTTATTTTTGCCAGGGTCCCCTGACTTCTGATCAATTTGCATTTTCCCTCCCATCCAGTTTTCCTTGTCTTCTTTGTGGATCCCCCATTTGCCCTGTGTGCAGTTCTGTATATCTATTTGTGTAAAGATAAAAACAGTATTCACAATGCACACACATGCACATACACATGCATTTATATTAGTGTTCTCATAGCTCTCCAGCAGGATGTCTAAGAATTGGTAGGAGGAGGTATCTTTGGGAAGGAATCAGAAGTAGCTGGAAAGTTTTGGAGGGAAATTTTAAATTTAATTTCATTTAAATTTTCAGTATTTTCCTCTTACTCAAGAGTAAACACCTTATAATTAAATATATTCCCTTTTGGTTTAAAAACGAAAGACTTCAGAAGTAGAATGTTACAGCTCTTTATCTCCTGGTGTCCTGTTGGTGAGTTCTGGACATAGGGAAGGAATTCTGGCGGCTCATCTCTGTTTTTGTTTTCCAGGACTCTGTTGGCACTAGGATGCCATGTGGGTCTATCAGATGAACATGCTGAAGAAAAGGTGAAGAAAATGAAGCTCCCCAAGAAGTAAGTTGAAGGAAAAGGCCATATCAAACAATCTGCATGCAGACTTGGTGAAATGCAGATGACTTACTCACAGAGACATGATAAAATGCAGATTCAAAAAATTTTACTGACTGAGTCACCCTGGTGTAGGATAACAGCTTCTGATGAGAAAAGAAATAAGGATCAGGATGTATTTCGGAGGTTTTTTTTTTAAATTTTATTTAAAGAGGGGGGAAGCAAAACAGAAAAAAGGGTAGAAACAATACAGAATTTCAAAAAAAAAATGAACAGTAAGAAATCACTATTTGATACATTACATATTATCTTCTTGGATATAGTTTTTCAAGTTACAAAATTAAAGCATACAAAGTGGACATTCAAGCAGTGAGGCTGCAAACAGTTCTGTTCACTGATCCAACAAAGATTTAGTAAAATGGTTATCAATCCTACACACTTAAGTATACATACAGTTATCTATTTTAGAGCACTTTCTTTTCCTCCTCTTGCTTTTTTTAAAAATTTTTTTATTTGAGAAAAAATTTTGAAACAGAAAGAGGGTAAAACAATACAAAATCTCAAAAACAAAACAAAACAAAACAGAAAAAAAAACGAAAATAGTAACCAGTAAAAAGTCACTAGTTGATAATTACATATTTTCCTCTTAGATGCAGTTGTTCAAGTTACAAAAGTAAAATCCACAAAGTGGACATCCAAACAGTGAGACTGCAGTCAGTTTTGCTCATCCATGCAACTAAAACTTTAGCAACATGGTTATTAATTCTACACACTCAAACATACATGCAGTTATATCCTTTAGAATACTCTCTTTTCCTTTTTTTAAAATCTTTATAATAACTATAATCCATTCTTATAAACTACTTAGAGGTTCTGCACATGTATAAGTCTCTCTACATATACCTAGCCTTTCTGTATTAGAGGGAGAAACAAATCAAAACAAGTCAGCAATACAAATTCCTAGAGAAACACAAAATGAAAAGAACATACAAAAACACAACACTAGGTGATCTATGGTAGTCACTATGATGTCTCTTGTTAGTTTCGATAAAATTGTCTATATCATCAAATATAATGTAAACTTAGCATTGCTTTACACTATTAATAAAATCTAAACATTGGAGACATTATAGGACTTAAAGGCAGTTAACAATCAAACCAGAATGGGTATCCTATTGAATCCTGTCATCTTCAGAGTAGTTGCCCCTACTCTCAGACTTGACACTCTCAAGTATACCAGATTCAAATAAAATCAGTCAAGATAAAATAGTGATATAACCAATTTTCTCTGTCTTATCTCTGCCATGCTATTTTTGTTGTTATTTGTTTACTTTTCTCCTTCATTCCACTGTCTGCCCCTTTCTATGAGGCCTTTCTGCCATTATTCCTGGAAGCCTGGTGATTTTCTTCTCTCTCTCTAGAATGTCCTTCAGTATTCTTTGCAGGGTTGGATTGGTGGTCACAAACTCCCCCAGTTCCTCTTTGTCGTGGAAATATCTTGTCTCTCCATTAATTTTGAGAGACAGTTTTGCAAGGTACATCGTTCTGGGTTAGAGGTTATTTTCTTTCAGGGCTTGGAGATTTCACTCCAAGCTCTTCTTGATTTGATGATTTGCATTGAGAAGTCCGCTGTGATTTTGATGAGTTTTCCTTTATAGGTAATCTGTTTCTTTTCTCTGACCACTTTTAATATTCTGTTCTTGTGATGGATTTCTGGGATCCTGATTATTATATGTCTGGGTGTAGATCTGTTTGGATTGTAGCTGGCTGGAGTTCTATATGCCTCATTTATCTGAACTTCACTTCCGTTATCTATGTTTGGGAAGTTTTCCTTAATTATTTCTGTGAATAGACTTTTTATTTCATTTGTATTTGTTGCTGCATCTTCATTCACATATTTTATTCTTAGGTTATAAATCCTCTTGTCATCTTCTAGCCTTTGTATCGTCACTTCCTGGTTCCTTGTTATTTTTAAGAGATCCTTCCTTTCACGATCATAATTTGCAAATCTATCTTCAAGTTTTGAAAGTTTGTCTTTAGTTTCTGTTAAAAGGTTTTGCCAGGTTTCAATGGAGTTTTTAATTTCCTGAATATTCTCTTTGGATCTGTTTCATATATTCTAGATTTTGTTTATATTCTTCATCAAAGGCTTCTCTCCTTTCTCTGGGTTCCTCTATTCTTTCATTTGTGCCTATTTGAGGATTACCCAGGACTTCTTTTATTAATCTTACATCTTGCTTCACCTGAGTTAGAATTTCAGATTTAAATTTGATGATGAGGTCACGGATGTATTTCTTTATTTCCGATGAGGCTGTCTCTGACATTACAGGTTTGCTGCTCTCAACCTCCTCTGCATTTACCTCTGTTGGACTCATTTTCCCTGGTTCCGCAGTTGGGGACCTTTTGCTCTTTCTCTGTCTTGTCATGTTTCCGGCCCCCTTCAGACAGGTAGGTGGTGGAAGTCTCTGTGCCTTTCATATTGCTTACAGTTTTTCTGCAGCACTCTTGCTAGGGAAGTGCCGCCCCTCAGTCCACTGTGAATCTGTGAGTTGCAGGCTGAGAGCTGGCTCCTCCCCCTATGCCAGTCAACCATTTTATGCTTCAACAGGTTTGTGTGTTCCCTGGGGATGCCACTGGCCCAGAAAATCCTCGTCCCTGGCTATTGGGTTTCAAACAGGGGCATGGCCCTGCCCGAGCAGATCCCACCAATCTGCTTTGGACTAGGAGTCATCAGCAGAAGCCACCTTGGGTTTTGATTCAAGCCGGCCCTGCCCAACTCCAAAATGTCACACAGCCAGTTCTCCCGGTGTGGGGTTCCAGTTCCCATCACTCACCAAAGTTCGTGCAGCTTGACTGGCTGTTTTCACTCCCTGCCACAGCGCCTCCTCCAGCCGAGGGTCTGGAGCTCACCAACTCCCGCTCTCGGCAGGGCCGTGATCTCAGCTCGATCCTGAGTCACCTGACTTTAAGATGGGTTGGTACAGCGATCGGGGCTTGCCCAGCTCCAGCCTCTATCCATGCTTCTTTTTCTTCTTTCTTTTTTCTTTTTCTTTTTCCTCAGTTTCTTCCTGGGTCATGAGAATTCCTCTCCTTTTCTCTGCCTTTCTCCATGTTGTGAGATTCCAGCGTCTGAGTTGTTTTTATTTATTTTTTCCTCAGAGAGGCTCTCTTGTGCCGCCACTCAGTCGGCCATCTTGCAATCTCTCCCCCAGAGTTTGTTATATGAAGTATGTTGTTTTTCGTGTGTGTGTGTGTGTGTGTGTGTACCTGTGTGTTCTTTCTGATTATATGTAATTTTCCATTGCCTACAAATTTGTTCATAATTTTTCTTGATTTTATGAGGAAAACATAATTGCAGAATAAGGAGAAAGTCAGTATTATTAATCCTGTATGAAGGTGAGAAATCCAAGACAGGTACGTGTTGCAAGAGTGGCTTTGCCTGCTGTGCTATGGCACTGTATAACTTCTTAACCTCAGCCCTCTCATTTGCTAATAAGCCTTAATGATGCCAAATATATGAGGAAGATTTAGGCATTAAATGAATAAGTGCTCAATGAATGGTAGCTGCTTTGTGGCACTGTTCTTTTTTCCATTATAACTTACATATTGAAGTCACTTTTCTGAGGCTTTAAATTATAAGTAGCAAGTCTGAAATGTGGTAAATAATATGAAGTAAGAACAAAATAGCTGCCTCATAATCTCCACTAGGCCTGATGATATACCCCAGGTAAACATAAAATCCATGTAGAAATAGTGTGAATTCTTTCCAAATACAGTCCCTAGTTCAACAGGCTATAGTTTTACTCAGGTGTTTCCTGGAAGAATTTATTAAAGCTGTATCATTACCTTGTACATTTTTAGTTTCTAAACTTTTTCTCTGAAACTTAAGTAGTTACAAAGGATGTCATTGTATGGTCTGTTTCACATATTTTCCTTTCAAAATGACACTTTTGCGTCACTTTTTTGTGTATCTAATGAAAGCAGATCCACTAATGAATACAGATCCACTAATGAATGCAGATCCTCGGTGATTAGATGTCATCAGAATCTTTTCAAAACTATATGGAAACAGGAAAGTATATATTATTTCATGTTTTCCTTGAAATTGTAATTCCAGTCCATTTTCCTTACTATATTTTATGCCATACATATTTTTGTGCTGGCCAATTTTTGATCCCTATCCTATTTTAATAACCTAAATGTATATTTAAACATACTTTTTAACATTTTTGTTTTCTGTGATCATGACCATTACATATTAACATTTTTTCTTCTGCATTATCATTATGATAATTTTTTGTGCTAGTCCTCAAAAGAAGGTACCCTTTCTTTTTTTTCAAGACAAGCTTTCACCATGTATCCAGGCTGCCTCAGCCTCCTAAGTGCTGGGATTACAGGTGTGTACCACTACTTCTAGCAAAGCAAGATAAATTTTTGAAATCACTCAGTGAAAGGAGCTCTGATGCTCTTTTTCCAATTATATCATGCATTCACATATAATATTATTTATCGATAGAAGCTACAAGATCAATTGCATTCTTTGTTCACAGAATAGTTTCCATTATTGAAAAGATCATTTAGTTCAGTGAACCAAAAATCACTTCATCATGAAAAATCATATGCAATGATCTTTCAAGTGACAATTCAATCATGACCTTGTTCAGTATTTTAAAAGAAACAATTTGGGAACCATCTACCTTGTAAAAGAGTCATTATTCTCCCATTAAAGTCATTGATTCAGTTTTTGGGAAAATATTTGAAAAAGACATATTAAGTCTAAAAAGAGAAAAATGAAAACAAATTGGAAAATAAACTTTTTACTCTGTCACTTGGATAAGAAAATTGAAATGTTAATTTTACATTACCTTTGAATGCATAATGTTAAATTTATTGAATTATTTTTATTCTGTGCTCTGCATGTGTGGGAGGGTGTCTGTATGTGTGTGTGCATGCACATATGTATGTTCTGCATGTTTATGTCTCATTAAAACCTTGGAGTCCAGTTTAGCTTATTTTATTTATGGAATTTATCTGTCATGAAGCCTAGTTAATAAAGTCGATTTTGGTTGTCAAAACAACCAACTGAAACAGAATTATCTTTTGCCACAAGGAGTCTGGCTTTTTTTTCTTGGCTTTTTAAATTTTTTTCCTAGTGGGTTAATGCATGACTCTGTGACAACCATATTCTGATTTCTGAATCTAAGAGAGATAAGAAGCACAGGGTTGGGGCAAAGGGTTGACAGTAAGCTTGTCTTAGTGGGAATTAAGGTTTTCTGTTACTATGATTTTTTATTGATGTTTTTTCCATCGTGTTGCTATAATTACCTCTGCATTATTTCAGGGTAGACTGGACAATGAAAATGCTGAGGCTATTAAATGAAGGCTATTTGATAGTGTCTGTACTATTCCTAAGTTTTCCATGTGGTACTATTTTATTTTTATCCTCATTGCAAAAATTAGAGAATTGATAATATTAGGCATTTGGATCAAGATAAGCACAAACCTAAAAATCTGGAGTAGTTTTACAACCATGCTTAAAGAAAATGTGACAGTCATCATGAAAAATTCAACATTTCAACACTTTCTTACTCAAAGTTCAGCTCTTAGAGATGGAACTCTGGGTATGCTCTAGATGCTCTAGAAAGACCACACCAACAAATGTGTAAATCATTCATTGTTCTTAGCAATGTTAAATTATTTTTAACAGCAAAAACAAGGGAGGGTGGGTTTTAGAGATGGGAGGAATATTTTTAATATGAAAATGGATTACATTGTATGTAGTCTAATAAAATGAATGAATTGTAGTTATAAATGATAACAGGTGAATATAAAAATAACAAGGCATAAAATCATTGTGTATTGAAATGATGTAAAATACTTAAAATGAGTTAACTATTGCAAAATGAAGTTACAGGACAAATTTTAAAAACATGACCTTGATCAAAACAACCCCCTCCCTGCAAAGAAAAGTGCATTACAAGAAAGATAGAGTGGAATCCTGTTTAAAATTTAGGAAAATGAAATGCAACTTTTCACAGTTTATGGAACCAAATATGTGTTGGCATCATATAAAAATCATGCCTACTATTGTTACAAAACTGGAGAAAATAATCCTAAAATTCATTTATAACCAGAAGAGATGCAGAAGAGCAAAAGAAATCCTGGGTAAAAAGAACAAAGCAGGAGATAATCACAGTCCCAGATTTGATGTTATCTTACAAAGCTACAGTGATAAAAACAGCATGGTACTGGTACAAATACAGACATGAAGATCAATGTAACAGAATAGAAGTTGCAGAAAGACCCTACGGCACATTACATTTTTGTTCTTTGACAAAGGGGCCAAAAAAAAAAAAACACTGAAAGAAAGATAGCCTCTTCAATAAATGATACTGGGAAAACTGACCATCTGTGTTCAAAAGATGAAATCTAAACCTGTGTCTCTCACCATGTACTAAACTAAAATAAAAATGTATTAAAGAACTAAATCTTAACACAGAAACACTTGCTGGAAGATAAAATAGATAAAACTTGTGAAGGTGCAGGTGTGAGCAAGAATTCTGAACAGAACTCTTAATTCTGTTAACTCTTAATTTGGTGCATAGGAAATTGCACCAAAAATCAACAAATGGGATCATATCAAAATAAAATGTTTCTGCACAGAAAAAGAAAAAAATCGGCAGAGTGAAAAGACAACCTATAGAACTGGAAAACATTTTTGCTAGCTCTGCCTCAGAGGACTCATATCTAGAATATATGAAAAACTAAAAAATATTAACTACCGCCAAATAAAAGACCCAATCAAAAAGTTGACAAGTGAATGAAAAGACGTTTCACAGAAGTACAAATGGGCAATAAATACATGAAGAAATGCTCAACATTGCTGACCGTTAGAGAAATGAAAATTAAAACAATCCTGAGATACCATCCCACCCCAGAAAGAATGGGTTAATCAAATAATAACAAATGCTGGAGAAGGTGCTGGGGTAAAAGTTTCATAATTATTCATAGCAATGTAAACCAATACAGCCATGATAAAAATCAGTATTGTGATTCCTTAAAAAACTAGAGCTAGAAATTCTATTTGGCCCAGCTATTCCCCTTTTAAGTATATTCCTGAAATTTAATGTCACTGGACTGAAGTAATACATGCACATTCATGTTTATAGATGTTTAACTTATAGTAGCTGTTGGAAGCAGCCAATATGTCTATCAACAGATGAACTGGATGAAGAAAATGCAGTACTCATAATGGATACTACCCTACTATAAAGAAAGATAAACTTGAGTCATTTGTTGGAAAATGGATACCACTTGAGACCATAATTTTATGTGAAATAAATCAGACACACAAGCTTAAATATCATGTTTTCTCTTATGTGAGAAACCCAAATTATAAATAAAAAGTAAAGTAAAAGAGATAGGAAAAAGAATCTTTCTCACATGGGAAGGGGATCAAGAGATGGGGGAGGGGTAGGAAAAGGATGATAAAAGGAATTAATCCTGTTATGTGTGGTGTTCCACTTTTGACACATTAACAGTGGCACATCATAATTTTTTTCTCTTCAAATGCTTGCTCCTTCATTTTTCTAGGTAACATATATGAATTTCATGCAAAAGCCAAAAAAAATTGTAACGTTTGGCATAATAGATTAAGATCTGTTATGCAGATGTACAACTCCACACAAGAATTGTGCACAGTATGTTTTGCAAACATTTCTAAAAAAAAATTAAAATACATAAGGAAATTGAATGCAGGAAAATAATAAAATAAGCATTTGAAAATCTGAAGAAGAAACAAGCAATGACAAATACAACACATTATCTGTTGCCAAATTCATTGATTTCCCCACCTTTTTTGTGAAATTAAGTATTTTGCCTACTATATGGTTTGGTGAACATAAAGTTGAATTACTTTATAAATAAAGAATAAGCATTCCACTGAAAAGGAATCCACCTGAAGCGTGTGTGGTATCTTCAATTCACTTGTGTATATTTATGTTTATGTCTGTCTACGTGTAATTTTAAGTGGCTGTTTGAAATGAACGGGTAGATAGAAGCTCAGGGTGCACCTATAAGTTTGCTATTGGGTTAAGGATGTAGCTCAGTGCAGAACACTAGGGGGCATGTTGTCCTGGGTTTGATCCTCAGCACCACAAAAGCAAAGCAACATTCTTTTTATATACACTTGGCAAATTTCACTGGTCTGAAATTTAAAATGTGTTTTTATGTAATGTTGTTTTATTTTCTCTGATTGAACTTAGTTTCATATTTAAGCTTAGTGGGTCTTGCAGCCAGAGTACAGACCTATGGGGGGGGTGTTAATCATCCTCTGTTTAGTTCAGATTCAAACAAGTTGATGTTTTCTGTGTTTATTTTCACCTTAGCTCTTGATTCTGATGTCATCATCTCAAAATGACCTTCCTCAACTGCCATAAAACTGTACCTTAAAATTGTACTTCTTCCTATCTCCCTCATAGCCCTTGTCTTTCTATATACTACTTTTACATGTTTATTTTGTTTTCTCCATGATTCCCCATAAAAATATACTTTCTAGGAAAATACAGGTTTATGTCCTCATTATTATGTGTTATGTCATTAGTTCTTTGAACAGGGCCTGAGAACATTCTCCTGCAGAATGCGTTGGTTGGTCAATTTGAATGGGGACTGCACATGTTCTAGAAATTCACCTGAAGCTTGTGGGTGTTGTTCTTCAGTTGCTCCCATTTAAGTGGGCTGTCACCGGCTGAATTCTCTGTGTTTACCTGTGCTGACCTCTTAGAAAAGGAAGCATGCTCTCCCACTGACTTGTGGACAGGGGTGTCCACATAGGGCCCTCCTCTGTTTTGTGGGTCACTGCTCATCTCTTTGGGAGCACTTCAAGCCTTGCAGTGCTCTAGCAGCATGGATATTATAGTTTATTGGTCAGGGGAAGAAAGGGTTTCTCAGCCCTACCTCATCTGTTCTGAGACATTTGTTTGCCTGAGCTGTGCTGCACAAGGACCTATGAACTGATGAGACCTGAGTATTTTTCTGGGCATAACCTGGAAAGTAGGGCAAAAATTCACCTTGACTCTACAAGGAACTATCTGGTCCCCACCAGCAGAGATAAGGAGAAAGTACTTGCTTTCTTCCGATTCTCCTTACTTGTAGATTCCTCCAGTTTAGCCTGTCTCAGGCTGGCTGGCTGTCCTTCGTTTCCATCCCAAGGCACAAAGGCTTTGCTTTTGAGTACTCAGAAGTGGAGCTTATACTCTCAACCAGGCCCTCCTCTCAAAGACTATTGTCTCTGTATTGGATTTACAAAGCTATTTTAAAACCTCAAAGTCACAATTAGCTTTTGTGGGATCTCTCTTTTGAAATTACCCTTTTGTAGAGCCAGTGAGTGCTTCATGGTCTTCTTTCACCCATCTGAAGTATGCAGGAAAGCTATAAAGTGACAAGGAACAAGGGTGGAAGCATAGGATACATTGCTATATTAAATAGGTATTTGTTTTAAAAGAAACAAAATAGGAGAAATATATCTCATGTTCCCTATTCTAATTTCTGTTTCAAAATTAATTCCTCTGTATTTTCTGAAGAATAGTTTTTGAATAGTCTCTATATACTTCCTGTAAACAGTCTGAGCTCAGTATTCATTTCTTGTAGATGTGCTTCCAGCAAAACTTGTTCCTAATATCTCTGGTGTGCAGTCATGTGAGGTTTTCCCATTTGTTCCAGGACACTTGAAGGGTTGCTTTGGTATTGAAATTTACAGTTAACATCCACTGAACTTGGGCATCATCTTTTCATGTTTACTGTGCATCTTTCACAACATAATGATTTCCAAGCTTCATTTCACTTGATTCATACTAAACAAGCAAGCATGGGAGGTGGGGGTGGCTAGGAAAAAAGAAAAGGCTTGCTTCCTAATGTTTTTGGTATTCTGCCACATTTTTGTTCTGTCACTTTAATTGGCTCTTCAGTAAAATTATACCAAAGACTCTTTTCGGAGGCTTATTTAGAATACCTGCTTAGGGAAAATCTGGGTCAGAAGAGAATGAAGTATGAAACTAAATTGCTACTTATGTGACAATTCCTCTGGACCAAGGGCTATCAACTTTTTGTTTATATCTTTGGTAATTAGATGTAAATACAACTGGCACTTTGCATTTTGTTTCTTTTGATTTTGTTCTTTTCTACAGAGGTGTTTTATTTTATTTTTGTCTTTTGAAATAGAGTCTCACTATGTGGGTCAGCCTGGCCTTGAGCTCACCTTATAGTTCAGGCTGGTCTTGAACTCACTTGAATTCTCCTGCCTCAGCCTCCCAAGTGCTGGGATTATAGGCATCCAGCAGTATTTTAAAAAGAAATTTTACTTTCAGGACACTAAAGCTCAAACTTTTTGGCTATTAATCTCACTGCCATTTTTATTATATTATTAGGTTATTTACTTACCAAAACAAAATTAAAAACTAACAAGTACAAAAGAATCTCAACACTTTGGAAAGTAAATTGATTCCTTGTATTTGTTTCATTTTATATAAGTTTCTAAGAAGCTAATGTTGTAGGCTGATGGCTGACATATAGACATGATATGTTAAAGTAAGGAAAGTAAAAGCTAGACCTGTTCAACAAATAGGCTGAAGGAGAGACAGGATGAGTGGCTTATTATGGCAGTTTTCTGAAGGTGTTTAAGAAGTACAATGTCATTTATAGATGTTTTTAATATGAACTATAATTATTTTTATTAATATACTTCATATAACAATTTCTTCTATTTTGGGGGTACAGAATTTTACATGCTGAGCAATCTCTCCTTTATTTCTTTTCTTTTTTTTCCTTTGTCTTTTTGAGACATGGTCTTGCTATACAGTTTCCTTGAACTCACTTTGTAGCCCAGGCTAATCTCAGACTTGCAAGGATCTTCCTGTCTCAGCCTCCTGAGTGCTGGGATTGCAGGTGTGTGCCACAATGCCCAGATATCCTTTATTTGTTTTAAATGTCTATGAATCAGTTTGAAATTTTGTTTGAAACCATTTACTTCCAAGATTCACATCAGTCATATTTTATTTCAAAAACTATTCATTTTCAAACACAATAAGATAATCATATTAACAGTTGATAGGCCTTTCTGTGTCTTATTACATGGTATTAATAAGGTGAAATTGACATTATCTTCCAAGATACATTTATTTTCTTTTTAAATATCATTTGTTTGGTTACAATTTTTTTGTTCTTAATTTCTTTAAGACATTCTACAAAGGAAAAATGGCTTTATAAATCACTTCATACCATTAATTTATATTAGTGAAACATTTATTAAATCAGCAGTTTCATCAGATACAGTTGGTTGAATTGATGAATTTCAAAGATATTTGTATTATGGCTACATACATTGAGGTACAAGAGACATGGAAATAAAACATTTTAAGTAAAGTGATACTAACTTTAACTTGAGTTGAATTATTAGCTATTTAAACCAAGCATTTTAAGATTTATTTTTTTCCTTCCCAGTTACTAACTAGAAATGAATATAAACTAATTATTGGACTACTTGAAACCAACACAGGCAAATGCATGTCATGCACTTTCTCTACAATGAAAGGTTATAACTTGCTTGGAAGCAATTCTGCCTAGAAAGAGGAAGACTTAGGAAACAAAGGGAAATGTTATGTCAGTATTATCCAGCTTCACATGTTAACAGGACTTGTCTATATTTTTTATTTGGAAGGATTTCCATTCCTCCATCTTTTAAAGATACTTCCTTAGTCCAAAAGAAACTGCTAGAAAGTCTCCTATGAGAATTGGTTGCCAGAGAGATTCAGTTTTCGGTATGGATCCTGTTTGAGGATGCCACACAGAAGCATCAACTGTAATCAGTGATTTGTAGATTAATATTGATCTTGATCACCTCTGTGTCCTCTGTAACACCCACGTGGATCAAGGATCTTGAAAGTCAGAAAACTAAGAATGGTGCATGTGTGTGCTCCTGTGTGTTGGGTGACTGTGGCAAGTTGGTAGAATTTCAAGAGGGGTAGAAGTGGGAGCATGCAAAAACTAGGCTCTGTGTTACCCTTGGAAAGCTATCTCTTGCAAAGGATGTTAAACGTGGAAATTAAACTGAGCCGACATGAGTACATTGGAGCTCTTTCTTGCAGAAAATATCTGGACAAGAACTTTGTAGGTGTTTTTTCTTACAATTTAGTTTCATTTGGCCACATTTGGCCATGTAAAACATCAGAATTCTATCACATACAGTGATTTGTTGGAGTAGTTTTAAAAAGTCCCGTATGGTTTCTTTATGGGAAAAAAAAGGAAAGGATATTGGTAATTACTCATACATACAGGATACTGATTTAAGACTGAAAAAAAATTTTCATGTATGCTATATAATAGTGTAAATTTTATGTGATAAGACAGTACTATAATTAGCCATAATTATTACTAGAACAATCTAATCCACTTAAAACAATATTTCTGTGACTTTTGCTTATAGATAAGTTACTTATAAACTACAAGAATCTTAATACTGAAATAGAATTAAAATCCAAGTAACTTTATTCAACTTTAAAACTGAAATATTGCTGCAATGCAGTGGTTCACTGAACATGTCTATGGAATGTCTGTGGTATTCTGGGGAGCACCTTAGGTTCCTGGATGCTGTAAGGGAACTGATCAGACCTGCTTTTCCAAAGGAGCTCACCTCATAATGATGCCAGCTATGGATCAGACAAAGATCACTTAAAAGTGTGTGTGTGTGTGTGTGTGTGTGTTTCCTCTTGAGACTGGGTTTCCCTATGCAGCTGAGGGTGGCCTTAAACTCACTTTGTAGCCTAGACTGGCCTCAAACGTACAGTGATCCTCCTGCTTCAGGCTTCCCAGTGCTGGGATTACAAGCATGTACCACCATCCCAACTACAGTTTTATTTTAAGGACAATTTTCCTACATGTTCTAATAATTAATTTTTAAAATTAGCATTATCTAGTGAATTTTCTTGTCTTTATTTACACAAAAGGGTAATCTTTGAGATGCATTTTACCTGACAAAATCTACTTCTTCAAAAACTTACAGATTGAATTATAGCTGCTGGGAACTATTTTGGGTATAATGAGAATTACAAAAAAATGGAGCAAAACAGATCAAAGTATAGTCAAATGCTGGTAATAAACCAGAATAAAATCAGAAACAGTTGTGAACTGGGCTTTGTGTGAATCTCGGGAGCGAAGTTGGGTGTTGTGTGTTGGTGTGGAACAGGACACACATCTTATGTGTGTGTTGGTGAAAAATTTCATAGCTTCAATTTTTCATTTCTTGCAAAGATTAAAACTTAAAACTGTTTTAAGACCTTCTCTCACTTGGTCATAGTGTGCAAGTGACCTTTGGCTTCAGTTCCTTGAACTTCTGAGAAATAAATAAATGGCATTACATTTTAGGTGATTTCATAGCTGATGTTTTCTTTGTAGCTTCTCTTCTTTAGAGATCATGATAGGGAAGAAAATTACAAATGCATTAGAATTTCCCTGTAGAATAAAGAACAGATACTATGTGAAAGGATACGCCAATTTATGAAACAAATATTCCATTAATATGACATTTAAAATTGGAAGAAAAATATGAGTGCTTTGCAGGAAGAGAAAGATCATTAAATATTTTAATAAATGAGCAGTACTTTGCTTCAGATTGTACAAAAGCTTTAGCTATAAGGAACACCCATCATGGTAAGTCCTTTGCATCTTTGCAAAGGAAAGACAGGTAAGTTGTCTCATCTGGGTTATTATGTAAAAATTACAACATAAAGGTCATGTAGATTTTCTTCTTACCAATTACCAGCTGAAGTGAAAGAGACTCGGGCTTCCTCGGTGGTGCTTTGTCACTAGTCGTCACTGTGCTTTGTGGAACTTTTGGACTTAGGTGGGACAGTGACAAGACTGTCATAAGATTTTTATGAAAACATCAATTATGAATTTCTGTGTCATTGCTTTGTAGTTACCAGCTGACAAGTGGATACAAACCTGCCCCGATGGACCTGAGCTTTATAAAACTCACCCCTGCACAAGAAGCGATGGTGGACAGGCTGGCAGAAAATGCTCACAATGTGTGGGCCCGGGATCGGATCCGGCAGGGCTGGACTTACGGCATTCAGCAGGTATGTGACCTGAGAGTCACTTACATGGGATTTAGCATGATTGGCAACTAGAGAGACTAAATTATAGCTATTTCAAAGCTCATATAGGAATCATTGTACTTACACATATGTACAAAACCTGCTTAGTCTTGCACTCTAGAAATTGGATGACCTTGCTTTGGGTGCTATCATCCAGAACACAAAGTAGGTAGTAATTGTAGTAATGCTACAATCTAAATGTGTAGCATGGATTTGTGGCATTTTCCTCTCTGCAGCTGTATTATAGCAGGGACTTAAAAAAATATGAAAAGATTGAAGAAAAATGATTTAAAAAAATAGGCCTAGAATTTCTTATTTGCAAACCCTGGGGCCAGATGAATTTCAGAATTCAGATTTTTTTCGGGTAGAGGTTTTCTGAGTGATAATTTCATGACATGTTACTTGTTCTACAACACCTTCAGTAGGGCAGCAGTGTAAATTACCACACATTCAGCAAAACAGGCCCAGTAATACCCAGGAGGATAAATAGAGTGTATTAGTTCTGTTCAAGTTTTACCATGGAATGAGTTTTTGTTTAATTTAGGAAGGAGAAAGTTTCCAGAGTTTTCTGGATTTCACAATTGGACATCAGTGGAAACTTTGAAAATGCTGCAGCAGCAGCTCAGTGAATTACTGGGAAGACTAATTTCCCAAGTGGCCACGCACTGAAGACTTGCAGGTGTTCACATATCTTTGTCTAGCTCCTCAAAATAAATGCTGTACCTCCCCTCAAAATTAGATACCTTTTTACCTGTCCTCACTCTTTGTTAACATGTTAGTCTCATTTTATAATTGGAGCCTCTTTTATAATAGACTTAAGTCATTTCAATATTGTTGGTATTACCCAGTTTTTACAGTTGATGGAGTCAGCCTTCCATGCTATTCGAGGGACATAGAATGACTGTCCATAATGCACTGGGTTTTCTCTAAAAAAAAAAAAGAAGAAAATGTCTTGGTTGCCGGAGTCCAGCTGCAGCAGGGCTAGGGTTTCCCAAAGGTGGACAGGGAGTCGGCGAGTGAGAGACAGAAAACACTGCACACCAGTCTGTGAGTGAATCTGAATCCGCTTTATTTTTTAGAAGCTGGAATATATATACGCTAACCTTGGCAGCAACCCCCAGCCCCAAGCAGGAAGCGCCCCAGGCTTAGGGCCAGGCAGGGATAATCCTAAACAATAGGTTTTAATTGACCTCAACTCCAAGCAGGAATCGCCCCAGGTTCAGGGCAATAGGTATCAATTAACATTTTAATCTTGACATTGAGTCAGCCCGGGAAATGCAAGCCGACACACCTGGACGCCCGCAGGAGGACCGGATGCCCGCAGGAGGAAGAGATGTGTGAGATTATTAGGCCGCTCCCTACATTGCTTTCCTTATCATTTATGGGAGTGGCAGTCCCTGCAAGGACAGTGCCTGTCTTAGGTCAAGGACTCTTCACATGTACCCAACCAGGCCTTACCCGTCATGGGCCTGCAGGACAGCAATTGGTCCTGTGCCTGTCTTAGGCGGCCGGTGGCGTAACATATGGGTCCTAGTTGCCCGTCTCTGGCTGCC